>PVHY01008953.1:0-16212 GCA_004024945.1 Uropsilus gracilis
TTTAATTTCGGTAGCAATAAATTGCTTTTACTATGCAAGGATAATTGACACTTTCAGAAATGCAACCATTGCAAAGATCAGTTTAATTATTTTTGATTTTATTTTTTTTAGTGAAGGTAAAAGTGAAAGAAATAAGATATAATAAAGAAAATAATGAATAATGCAATTATATTATATATTTTGATAAAATGAAACCTTTCAGTCTATCTTATGCTTTCAGAATAAAAACCTTTTAACAAAATTGTGGGCATAATTAATACAAATTTATAATCAAACAGAAATTTTGTGATAAATACTTTCTGGGTGGAATTTAGTCATGCAAATATATAGATGATTTTTCTAAGATTTATTTTTATCAAATAATTTATTTATATATAAATTTCACATCTTCGTAATCCCTGGGGTTCACCCTTCCACCCTCCCTGACCCACCATGCCCTGCCCACCCATTCCCCAGCTGTGTGCTTCAATTTAGTTGTTAGCTTGTTTTGACTTTTCTTCATGTTTTTTTATCTTTCCCATGTTCCATATAATAGCGCAACCATTTGGCGTCTGTCTTTTTCTTTTTGACTTGTTTCTGCTAATATGGTTTCATCTAGGTACATCCATGTTACCATAAATTTATTATAAAGTAGTCCAAGTGGGCAGTAAAACGTGTTATTAAAATATCTCAGTCAGAAAATCAATACTTTTTAATTTAACACTGTTCGGTTGGTCCAATTATAGACATTGAAACTATATAGAATAATAAATTGTAATCCTGTCCTTGAAAAGTTCACACTGTAACTGCAGAAAAAAATAATGTCTAAAAAGTCTCTGGGCAGTGCTAGGCTATACAGGTAAGGCTATTGTCCGGCTGAAACAAATCTGATTCTTCTGATAGAGTTAGTATTGAATTGATGATTGACAATTCACTGCTGAAAATGCTGGTCTATATCACAGAGGAAATGGGATGACAGTATGTTTTCTGAAATTAAAGTGACACAGCTCGAGTTTAAGATCTTTGTCATCTCTTATTAAGCAAGAAGTTTTAAGATTTTCTATAATTTTTGGCAACTTTAAATAAAAGTAGCATCCATAAAATACATTTGATGAATAAATAAAAATTACATATAGATATTTAATTCTTTATTTTAAATATATTACTTACCAATACATAGCATTAAAATGTATTGTTAAAGAAAGTCTATTGCAGTGAAAAGAATGGGGGCCTTCTAAATTTCTCTCTTTTCAAAAAGATTTGAACACTAATATTCTTATTATCAGTAGATATTTTTCTGACTTCAAGTGTTTTTTCAGTATTGTTTATGAGAAGAGTAAAGGTAGATTATATAGAATTGTCACTAGAGAATTTTTTCTTGTCACCTTGTATTAAAAGTGAAAAATGAAGTCAAATTTTATCTCACATAAAAAAGATAAATTCAGGATATCATTAATTAAAATACAGAGCTTAAGTTCTTTGTATACTATAGCAAATATTAATTGTTCATATTAATCTCAACTATCCTAACTTTACAATATATGATAATTTAAAAGCAATAAACTATAAATAAAATATATAATACATGTATTAGTTTTGACATTCTGCTGAATAAAATATTTTCTCAATGACATTGGAAATAATGAATTGATTCAGTGGTTTCTTCTATTCAATTACTTAATCTTTCAATAAATTGATGTTGATTCCTGGAGCTTAGTATTGAGGAATTAATGATGAACAAATTAGAAAGTCTTTAGTGCATAACTTTTTTTAGGGTGGACAAAATTAAGCAAGGACAACTCATGTGACAAAATAAATGACAAAGGGAGTAAAGATTATTAAATATGGGAGCTATCATTTCTTTACTTTGTTGTTTTTTCTTGAGAAATTCATTTAAATTATATCCATATAAACTTCTTACTTTTCCTTTTTAGCACTGATTATCTTTTTAAAAATACTTTTGCTATTTCTGATATTTAAAAAGTGAAATAAACATGTATGGTTCATCAGCTTAATAAATTTCAAGGTTCTGGGATTTAGTAGAATGATTATTTGCATTCTCCTTTAAAAAGCATACAAAAGTTACTGGAAATTATATGACTCTTTTTAATAATGGAAGGCAAGACTAAGAACAATATTTTAGAAATTAGTAATTTAAAAACTAACAGGATAAGGTATTACTAATTGCTGTAATGGCAAATTTTAGTTAGAAGTTAATGTGTGTGATATAGATATAATAGGCAATATTTTTTTCAAATATAAGCTACATTATATTTTTTGTTTTTAATAGTAGCTGTAAAGTTAGATCAAAATTCAAAATACCACTAAACACTAGTTATATTTAGAATTTCAAATCTTCTGGAGTATGTAGTAAAACTATATGAATATTTCTATTATTTAATAAATTTTCTTCCTATAGTACTCATAGCTAAAATTAAGTTAACCTAGTATTCCTAACCTAGGCAATTTCATATGCTAACTTGAATAGTCTGTGCCTTCTAAAATTATAATAAAATATGCTTGAAATTCAATAATAGTTTTACAAAATTAATAATTCTTTTCAAAATCATTATTTAGTATTTTCACTTTACATCCATGAGATATATTATCTTTAATCATTGTGTATGCAATAAATGGTGCATTTAACAGGATATAACAATGTATTTATATACTGCAAATATTAAAGTAATTTAGATGAACATTTAGGTAAATAACAAAAGAAGTAGAAATACAAAATAGATATACAAGTATCCTAGATTGACCCTGTATGCCAAAGTCATACTGATCTAATTTATAAGGTGAACATAATTTTGCATGATTATATGTTGGATACATGAACATAACCACAAAATGGTATTTCATGTGACTGAGACCCATATTTTTCTCAAACCAAAAGATATTTGAAAATAGTAATTTCGGATTCATTTTGCAGTTAAGTCTTTTATTATTTCAGAATTGGTACATAGAGCTTTGATATTGTGCTTAAGAATAAATATTTTTTCACAATCATAATTATGAAATTTATTACTCTGAATTATATCACATTTATATAATGTGAATTTATAATACTGAATTTATATAATGTGAATTTATAATACTGAATTTCTAATACTGAGGTGCTGAATAAAGCTAAATTATATATATATATATATTTTATAAAATTACATATATATTTCGGATAGAAGCCTCTGAAAATCAGGTTAGGGCTGTAGGAATCTCATGTGTGCTATGAAAAGCTCAAAAAAACTTACTTATGATTCTGAATCATCAATATATAGTGTTTGTTCTTTTTGAATGCCCATAGGGTACATAAAAGCAATTCATATGATAATGACAATTGGCATCGAATTGAATTCATAACAATGTTAGAAAAAAATCTGTCATTCAAAGTACTAGAAATGATTCACATGCCAGAAAATCACCAGTACTATATATATCATTCAGCATCATAATTTTGTCCTAATAAGCTTCATTAAATGTCAATCTCTCTCCAGATGTGAGATTAATTGGACATTTTTCATTTAATACAAATATGAGTCATCGAAATCACCAAAGTTCCACTATAAAAAGTAAGCCTGTCTACAGAATGAGTATTCCATAATAACTAGAAGTAGAGTTTGCTGTTTTTTTTTTTTCTTTAATCACTTCAAATGCATACTTTGTCACTTAAAATCACCTTATCAATCTAGGTGATAAAAACATGAAAATGGAGCATAATGTTAAGGTACTTAAAAATTAATCATTTGGCTTTATCCAAGATTCTACAAGATTACCAGGTCAGAAAAATGTTTTATTTTTAGGTGAAATTTTATTTATCTGAAAAATTTAATCAACTGAGCATGTATGTCCCATTATGTTTATAGAGGCTGATAAATATGCATTGTGAATAATGAGCTCTTCTCAAAGGAGTTTTTGTTCACTATAAGACTCTTTTCCTACAAGTTGTATTTTAAACAGTTGGTTATTCAAAGATGGAGACAGTTTGGAACTACTTCAGACTTTGTTAGATGAATGCATGGTTGAATTGCAAAGCCAATGTTATCAGTTTCAATACCACTTTCAGAAAATGCTATTGTTAAATCAAAATGCTACATTTTTCCTCCTGTTCTTGGTATTTTTAATATTTAATGCTTTCCTCTGTTGGGCTGTGTAATCTCTAAGTCAAACAAAGTTTCCTGTGAAAGGATTGAACTATTCAAATCAACACCTCTACTTCATTTCTCATAGTGATATTTCTCACATATTTTATTTCTATTCTATTACAGAGACACATTCCAGGATGTCACTTTTGTACAGTTTTGATTGGACAAAAATCTCTAAAAACTTTTTGGTCCCTGTGATACTAGGTGAGTAGTTTTTTCAATCTAATTCACATTTAGTGATAAAAGATTATCATGAAATATGAAGAGTTTGAGATTTTATTCTGTGTGCAAGTTAACATTATGAATGACAGTACAATACATGAGAGTACCAGATTCATGTCTGGATGGAGGGTAGTTTACTATTTAGTCTTATTGTGTTGATTTGATTCAAGTACATGTACTAATAGACACATCCCCGAGTTACTAGCAAGTTTATTTCTTTCATTTAAATTAATAGGCTTATTGAGTTATAATTTATATATAATGGAAATTCACTGGTGCTAAATGTAACAGTTCAATATTTTTTCCCATATTTATATAAAGGGCAACCATAATACAATGAAATTTATATTACCTCTATTACCCCAAAGAGAAACTGCATATTAATGTGCAGTTATTTACCATTTCCACTTTCATTAAAAGGCAAACACCCATTTTTCTTTTGGCCAGGTTATATTTGGTTTTACTGAATATTTATGTAAACATACTCATAAAATGGGTTGTTTTTGTTTTCATATACTTTCACTTAAAAATATTTTGAAGTTCATTTATGTTGTAGAATGTATCAATGATTTAGTTCTTTTTATGGTCATGTAGTATTTCATTGTATAGACACATACTATGTTTCTTACTATTCATCAACTGATGATTATTTGGGTTGTTTCTACATTTATTGTAATTGAATAAACTACTATGAACATTGGGAACAAGTACATGAGTGAGTACCAAGGAATTGCATTTCTAAAAAAAAATGCTACTTTTGTTTGATAATCTTAGAAACCATAAGAAAATGTTTTCCACAGCTACTGTATCATTTTACATTCCCAGGAGCAATTTAAGGTTTTTGATTTTTCCACATTATTGTCATCATTTATTATTGTCTCTATTTTTATGATTGTCATGCTAGTGGGTATAGTTGATTTCTCCCCCTAGTTTTCATTTGCATTTCCTCTTCTCATATCTTCACTGGGCATTTGTATTTCTTGTTTGCAAATATCTCTACTCCAGTCTTTTGCCCATTTTTAAAGTGGGTCATTATCTTTTTATTACTGAGTACAAAGAGTTCTGTATGTATTATTTGAGATAATTTCTGCAACTCTTTGTATTTAAATCTGTGAAAGATCTTTTTGCCAAACAGTGTGTCATATTTATAAAGATATTTTATAAATATAAAATTATTTGTTTCATAATTTTATATCATAATTATTTTCCTCTTGAGTTATTGGTGATGTATCTAATTAACCATTGCCTAAATAATGTGCTAATGTGCTTTCTTTTTTTTCTTTATATAGTTTGACTCCTAACTTCTGTATTAAAATACTTTTTAAAATTATTTTTACAATCTTTCCATTAAATTGTCTCTTAGATTAATTATTATTATGTTTAGCTATCAGATTTTAAGAGGAAATCTAATGATCATTTTATTTTCACTATTTCTTTTCTTTTAAATGACATTATTTCATGACACATTATTAATTGGAACTTTAGGAAGTTTTGTGATTATATCTAATGATGGGGCCATAGCATACTTCATTTGGTCTTCTTTAAAATATTTAGTTTAATTGGCAATTATTACTCAAAGCACTTTTCAAAATTGACTTTTACTGTTTGAAATTATAAGCAATGACAGTTCTAACTTGCAAACTGCCAAATTTATGGGCTTCTTCTAGTTTTGTTTTCATTCTTACCCTCAAACTAGACATGTATTTTCTAAGTATTTTTTTCTTTTTTCTTTGTATTATTGTATATATACCCTTGCTTTTTTTTTTTAACTGAGTATGGCTGCAAAAATGAAATCACAGTAGTAGAATTTTATTTCCTAGCTACTATAGTGAATTTTTCACAGGATATATACACATACCCATAACTTTTGTATGATAACACTAGTTCACAGATTATCTATATATTACAAAAATATATCTCATTATGTTGCACTAACAAACAACAAAGAAAACATCATACTAGCTTATGCTAACTAAATTTCTTCTCACACACATTCCTTCAATAGCCTGGTGACATGAAGTAAGCCAGGATCACTTCAAAGCCCTGACAGACAAAATCATCCCATAAGTCTTTGGCCATGTTTGAACAGGTTATTATACATCATCACAAGGAAATGACCAAAACAAGAAAAAAAGATCGAGGTGATAACTTTCATCTTTTGTATTAAAAGATGATGATGAAAAATTTAGGGTCATTCTAACTTGTAGATGTTTTCATTCCCAAAGTTTTATAGAATAGGAAATACTGTATTAGATTTTAGTGCCTGATGTCATTTCCTTTTATCATACCCACCCTCTTCTTTATAAAAATACATTACATAGATAAAATGATATTATAACATTTTTTCAATTGTCTTTTGAGTCACTTTTAAAATATTTTTTTGTAATTATCAACATAATTACCTTTTCTGATATTCTTTAGAAGATTCAAGGCATTGTCTTTTGCCACTTTCTCAGTTTGAATTTGATTATAGGCTATGCAACAAAATCCCCTGTTACTGCTTTTGTCTCTAAGACTCTTATCTTTCATCTCTTAATTATTTTCAATATAACATGTCATTGGAGGACTAAGAATAGCAGTATCAGTGAACAGCTCATAAACTCATTGTTGAATGAATGTTTCATTAGTCTCATTAACCATGGGATTGACATAAAAGATAGTCTTAGTTTTTAACCTTGGCACAACCTGATTCCTATGAATTTTTCTTCTTGTGGGATGTTTTAAAGGTGGTTTTAATCAGCAATAAACTTTTCCATTAAAATTTATCCATTAAAAATGATCACTCGTTGTTCAGATACTCTGGGAATTGCTCATAAGTATCTTTATGTCAAGAAAATGAGCAGGTGATGATTGGTTAGGAATTGGAGACAAAGAACATTCAATTCAGAAAATGTAAAAACACATTTTATGCTTACATAAGGTATTTTAGAAAATGTTTCTAATTATAAAAAATACTTGAAATATATAAAAGTTTTTTAAATAAGGTCTATATCTAATTTGATCACAAACAATTGGAGAATATGGACTGAACTTTTGATAACATTTCTTCTATCAATAACAAGACTATGATAATAGTCAGGACAAGAAGCATCTATTTATTTCTTTAGCAAACACTTGACAAGTATACTCTATATCTATAATGTCATGCTTGAATCTATAGAACTTCAGAGAAAACAGCATAGTTTATTAACCTTTGGCCTCTCATCTACTGCCCATTTCAGCAAACAGGGCTCTGACTATGCAAACATTACTCTTTAGTTGACTCCTTGATGAGTTTTAGTGAAGAAGGATTAAATCCTCTCTCTTTTCTTTGCATTTGTACCAGGTTTACCCATTAATACTTCTTACATTGACACAATTTTCTTTAATAGCATAGCAAAATTTCAGTATCTTCAAAACTATCACTGTCTTGTCACCACAAATATGTCAGCTCATGCTTCCTAGAGTTTTCTTTCCAGATTCCTGTATTTCACATGCATAAAGTTCTTCTTACACGTTCTTGAGAATTCTGTATGAGTTGAGAAATACACTTTCTCAGCAGTCTTTATATCATTTCTGAGTGTTCCTTTCTATAAATAGTTGTTTGTTTGTTTGTTTTATAATTCCAACTAAAATTAGGTCAAAACAAGAAAAAGCTTTCAACCAATAAACCACAGGTCTGTATCACCTGTGCATAGCAGTTACCACTCAAAATGCAGTTTAACAACAGGGTTTATTAACAAGGGAGTTCAACAGGGAAAACGAAAACTCCTTAAAGTTCAAGTGGCAGTTATCTTACCCCAGTCACCATTCTCAGTCCCAAAGGTCCCAAAGACACAGTGCCAAGATGGTGGCCCTTTGCCCATCCAAACCTCAAAAGTAGGCACTTTCACAAAGTTCAGTCCTTCTCCAGCATCTTCTTTTTTCTTCTTTTCTCTCAAGTGTTCCATGCTGCTCCACTTCTCCAAGGCTCTTCAAACTTTTTCCACAATGACTGATGCAAAAAATCACCTTTCCAAATTGCTGGTCATCTCCGGGTACCAGTGTTCCATATCACCTTGCTGCAATGCCAAGCAGTCCACACCGGACACTCTTCTGCCAGACACCATGACTTCTTGTCACCACCAGCTCACTCTTCTAGGGGGCTTCTGCCCAGCCTGGTCCCTCGAGCTACTCTTTACCCACCTGCCATTCTCTTCTCTCCATTCCCAAAAGCCCTCTCCTCCCTCTCTCCCTCTCTCTCTCCCCCACTCAAAGTTCTCTCCAATTTCTCTCGGTGTCTCTCAAAGGTTCTCTCTTCCCTCTCTCTCTCAAAAGTTCTCTCCTTTTCCCCAAAATGTCTCTGTTCCACTAGTCTCTGCTCCTTGCCTTTTTATCTCTGCTTCTCATCCAAATTCCAAAGTCTTCATTTGAAATTCTCTCTATTAGAATAAATGATATGACTTCTGTCTGCTGACTTAATACTGATCAACTCAGTAACTCAAATAACACAAATTGCTGAGAAAATCGGCCATCATTTCTTGATGAAGGAATAAGAGACTTGTTTTCAACTGGCAATTCATCTAAAGGGGTCACTTCTGTAAAATATCGATCATGTTTTACTTCCAAATGAAGCTCACATTATCCGGTCCATAACGTAGGCAACTTTCGTTATTATAAGAAAAATAATGAGTCTCAACATTTCCACAACATTGAATCTCAAGTATGATTTATTTGAATTTGTTTAAAAGAAAACATTAATTAATTCTTATATTTTTAAGATAAATTAAGATTAAAATGTACCTATTTTTCTAGGATTGTTGAGCAAAAGGTAAATGTGTGGGTATCACTTAACAGAGTTAGAAGTTAATCTCTTCTATTTTTCTCAGCTGAATAATTGCGGGAGACCTGAAATAGACAAGAAGAGTAAACCACAGTTGTCATGGGAATCTGAGTATGGGTCCACATGACCAATAGGGTTCTATAGAGAATTCCAGGACATGTGGAATTCGGGCAAATAGAACCAGGCAGCACAACTCCAGTGAAGAAGGCCACTGAAACCTGATGTCCCAGGAGTGTCTGACACAGAGATTGAATCATAAAAAACCTGAGAGAACAAGTTATAAAAGGAGCCCTAAACCCTTCTTGTGTAAAACACCTCTTCCTTCTTGCCTGTCCCCTTCAAACTTGTATTCCAAAAATCTGCCTTTTTTTCTATTCTGTCTTTGGTGAATTCCTTCATCCTCATTCCTCTGACCTACATTCAAATTTTCCCTGCAACAGTAAGTAGAGTAGGAAACATGGCATAGATTAGTCACCAAGGTAAAGTCTATTATTTGTAAAATTTAACTCACCATGTGAGTTGGTGACTGACTGCTAACTTTCTTATGCTATCTTCTGATAGCATAAGAGTTATTATATCACACCATTTTTCTTTGCACACAGAGAAATTTAGGGGCACAGAAGACAAGGAAATTGTTATAATTAAGTCTGGCAACCTGTACAGTGCAAGACTTAAGGGATCCTATGAGTAAATCTATCACTATTGGAGTCGTTTAGCCATAAACTGTTTTATTTTAATAATGTGTAAGTTTTAGATTTATTCACTGTTACATTTATGCTTTTGGCACAAAGTATGATTCCAGATTATTACAAATAAATTAAACTGAATCAAAAGGAAGTCCCAAAGGAGTTACTATATGGGTGCCATATTGTCTTGAAGTAAAGAACTTCATTATCTTGAGTTCATTATTGACCAGAGACCTTCTTATGATCTTTAATGACAGCATTTACCTTAAATATAAAAGTTGTATAACTTAAGTCATTGATATTCATGATTAAATAATTTTAAAAGCATCTTAATTTTACTCATAACTACAGATAATTTATTTATTAGCCAATTTACAGAGTTTATAATATCTCAGCATTCTAATTACTCATTAACCTCCACCTTTCCCCACAATTCCAATATGATTTCACTGTTTAGAAACTTAAGACACACTTGGGCTTTAAGCCAAGATTTGATGCTATTTGAAAGATGAAAATTTCAACATTATATTTGAATGAAATATTCATTACTTTATCTACTAGCACAGGCAGTATAGTTGACTAAATTTATTTAACACGAGAAAAAACTGATCTTAAGAAAAATAATTCTTAAACTCACATAGTTTTAAAACCCCTATTTATTCTAGAAAACTATTGTTATGAGTTAAGTAAATTTTTAATAGAAATACAGTCAGCTTTTTCAGTTAGTTATTGAAAAACTATTAGCTTAAGAACATATTTGCTTATTAAGAACAGAAACAGGGAATGAAGAGTATTCTACTTATTAATATTATAATACATTAAGAAACATGGAAGAGGACAGTGTGGGATATTTAATATACAACATACAGGAATGCTCAGTTGCTACAAATGTCAGTTTTGAAACAGAAAATCCCTACAACAAAATGCCCAGAAATCTAAGATAACTATTATCAGTCTAAATCATTTTTAATTCATTCCCCTTTAACAGATATGAATTTGTACAGACTTTAGTAACTAGGGGTTGCCAGGTGACCCACAAATAGTCAAAAAGGTCTTCTTAGAAGTATCAGGGTAGGGTAAGGGGTTAAAACAGCAAAAAAATATTGACCCTGTCTCTTGAGACTTAATATGGTAATGATAACAGACTATACTTGGAGATACAACAGGACAGTCCACTTGCAACAGTTAAAAAAATATTAAGCCTAGGCACTGAGATGGAAAAGCACAAATTTGGAAATAGTGTGAATTCCTGCTGATAAGTTTGAGCTGCTGGACTACTTCTTGATATACAAGTGCTTTTATATTTTTATATTATTGAAAAAAAAGTCATCAAATACAATTTAGATATCTAATTGTCTTAAAGGATGCATCAGTGCAGTTTCACATTGAACAAGTAGAAAGACATTGCTGAAGGCTATAGAAAGTGAAAGTTGTCATCATCAGAAATTTTTATTTCATCAAAGCCATCTTCATGGAAGGCTAGGATTGTATCATGCAGATTACCTTATAGTGCTTCCCAGAAAGTCCAGATTGATTGATTTAAAATAAAACTAATTTTCTGAAAAAAGCCAGATAATAAATATTTAGACTTAGCAAGTAACTAGGTCTCAATTACCTCAATGCCTTTGCTGAATAGTGAAATTAACCAGGCACAGCACCTAAATGAATGGACGTGAATGTTTGCCAGTAAAACTTTATTTACAAAACAGGTTGCAGGTGGGATTTGGCCTGTAGTCTCTAGATGCGACCCCCTCCTCAGGAGTAAATCCCTTGAAAGCTGATAAAATTAAGATTAGTGAGCTTTCATTGAAGAACAGACCAGAGAACTGGGGAGAGGTGCCAAAGTTAGAATAAATGATGTACTTTCAAAGTTCCCCTACCTAAGGCTTACAGGATTTACAGGAAAAACTCTTTCAGCAATATTTCTATAAAAGAAGAAAATAGTCCTAAAGTAAGATAATAAAATCCAAATGTTCTTTTCAAATCTGTGTTTTCTTATTATTAATGTGTGATTTGGAAAATTAAATCATTTATTTTTAAATATAGAATTAAAAATATTTTCTGATATACCAGCTGCTATATAAAAAATTACCCCAGTATAAGCATAATATGTTATTGTCTCATAAATTTCTGAAGGCATTAAATCCAGGAGAAGATGGTTGCTCAGGTCAGGCAGGGTACATTTATCATGAATATGCAGTGGACCCAGGCCCACAAATTTTTACTTTTAGGGCAAACAAAATATTTTAGTATATTTTAAAATTGGAAGAAAAGCTGTGTTTTTAGACCAGAGACAAGCTATTTATAAATATATTCATTTTTATATTAATAATAACACTATATGGCCAAAATATTATTTTGAAGTTTCATTGGTTGATAAAATAAAGGTAATTTTTTAATTAACTTTTTTACAGTGATCACTTACTTCCCTCTTCTGTCCTATTCAGATGTTTTATAGATAAATAAATAACAGAAGGCAATAAAGGGGAAAAACTGAAAAGAAACAAATTATGCCTAGTGAGACAAGCCTATGTAAAAAATTTGTGATTCAGCAGGATGAGTTGTTGCAGTCCTGTTTGAACAGGTGAAAAGAATCATGGACAGGTGAGCTCTGTTCAAGCATTGATCTTGAGGTGCTATTATAGATATTTTCCTGAAGGGAGAAAGCTGAGAGCCTACAAGGCCAGTTGAAATGCAACCTGATTCCAAAACCCAGGCATAGCCTAACCCCGTAAAAAGCTGTGATGCTACGCTCCCCTCACCTCTGGTGGATCTAATCTTTAAGTTGCTCTTCCTCACTATCACTTCAAGAAGCTAGATTATATGGCCCTTTCCCAAACTCGCTTTGTCCTATGTCTACTGAAGCTTTCCCTGTTTCAACTACAACTAGTGCTCCTTGATGAATTAATTCTTTCTTTAGAGGGCAAAAGTCCCACTTTTGAGGGTTGAGACTCTTTAACACTAGGAATCAGTAAAGGGATAATGCATCAATATGGATCTGAAGTCAGACGCCTTTCTAGGTTCAATCAAGTCTCCGCAAGAGTTGCATTGTCTGAAGCCTTGAAGGAGGCTGAGCTTGGAGGAGTCATTCTACCAAGCTATTCATATTACTGACTGCTAGTGGCATGAATTTGCACATGGGCTTTTCCAGAACAAAAGTGCAAGAAAAAAGTGCAAGAGAAAGCAAGCTAAACTAAAGTCACATTGTATCAGGATCTAATTGAAAGTGGCATACCATCATTTCTATTCTACTGTTTACAGAATCCAGCCTTGGCAGAACTAGGACAATACATGGGTGTGTAGACCAGGAGTAGGAATTACTGGGATGATTTTGGAGGTCAAGGGTGTCATATGTGGTTAGAAGATATAAGAATAAACCTCAGTACAGTTGAAGTAAATGCATCACAGCTTTAGGTTTAGATTTACTTGTACACAATCTATTGCATCAGTCCTGTGTATTCATAATATTCCTAAATTTAAGTAAAATAATGGTAGTCAATTAAAAATTATTGCTACATACTAATGTACTTTAACTGACAAAACTATGATAAAATCCATACTTGGGAATACTTATGACACATTATTTCATAATCCAATGTAATGCATGTGTCCCAATCTGGGTAGGGTATACATTTACCTTACAGACAAATACTACAATTAGAAGAAAAGTATATGCATCAGCGTTGGTCTCTGTTTTGCAGCCATCCCAATCTGGGTTGGTTAGCCATCAGTTCTAGTAGCTTATGAGAGTTTTGGAGTCCTTGACATTATCTTCACAGGATTTTTAACAGTGCAAAGGGGAAACAAGCTGAAATATAGCAACTTGAGCCGACAACACCTTCAGGATGATGTCACCCATAATCCCCTCGCTTCTAGGTTCAAGATGCACACTTATACATGCACACACCCATGCTCTTTGGATCCAGGTGTGCACAATTATGGGGAAGGCACAATATCACAGGTGCTGATCACAGAGGGAAGTGCAGAAGAGTGTGGAAAACTCTAAGAACTGATTTACCCTACAATCTCTTTTATATGTATGAGTGTGTCACTGACTCAAGTATTCTTTAAAAGAAAAAAATCATAAATATAAAAAAATTAAATAGTATGAAATATAATTCTATGATAGCTTCTCCCCTATGAAGGTTCCTGTGTAATTAAAACTCAGTATAATGTTAACAACGTAGGTCTTCAAATCAATGATTTTAATCTCTGCTCTCTAAAGCTCAAACCTTTATACTGGTTTGTCTTTCTGCCAGATATACTATTTTCTTTTAAAAGACTCTGTATAGAGGTTATACTTCACCTATCTTTCAGAAAAAAAATGAACAAAAGTTGCATGCTTCCAAGTGAAACTGGGGCAAATTTCTTGTTTCCTTTTTTTTATTATTTTTGCTATAATTGCAGATTTTTTATTTATTTATTTATTTATTTTTTGCTGCTGAGCTCAGATACTAAGAAAGCCATTACTCCTTTTCTGCCTAATAGAAAGTGTATGTATCCTTTGGCTGTTCCAAGGGGACAAGATAAACAGAGACAGGATAAAAAAATTATCTGTCAGACCGGAAATGCTGACTCAGGTTTGTTCCTACAGTACAATAGCCACTGTTTCTTGAAATGCACTTATAAACAGACAGCAGAATTAATCCTTTCCAGCATGAACTTTCAGGAATAAATTAGAGTTGCAAACAGTTCATTATGAATATTGTCCATGCAGAGTCTCCCCCTCATATCTTAAAAGCTTTCATTTAATATGAAATCAATGATATATAAGGCATGACAATTTAAAATGTTAAAGTCATTTACATGAAAAATTAATTTATGCCACAAGAGTATTTAAAAATATTTTTGTTGCCTATCTCCACAGTTTTATTTCCTTCATTATTTAAAATGATCCTTCTGGTGGTATCAAATTTGTTAATTTACTTTCCACAAGATTCTTGCATCCTATTCATCATTTCCCACTCTCATATTTCCACACTTTATAAGTTAATTGATTCATTCATCCATTCATTAAACAATTCAATATTCATTAAATGACTATAAAATTAATGTAAACTGTAGAAAATACAAATAATGCCTTTTGGGTAAAGTGTTGAAGGGCTGATATTACTTATCTGAAGGTTGATGTACCCTTGACTAAGTGATCAGGGATTACCTAGCTAAAGTATTTTTTAAACAAGCTTGTCATTGATAAGAGAAACTGTGATGATACATAATTTTGTGAGTGGATTTGCCAGTTATCCACTGTCTATTCCATCTATAAGTATACTGAAATTTCTCAAACACTAAAAATTTTTCTAAAACATTTTCCTATGCACATACAAAAAGGCCATGGTAGTACAATATACAGGCTAGAAATCTGTATTGCTTCTATTACTGTTTCCTCTAGTCAAAGGCATAGGGGCTAGATTGATTGAAAGCAGTGCATTCAACACACAGTTCCACTTACTGGGAAAAATGGCAAAAGAAGACATACTGGCAGAAGATAACTAACACCCCCTAATTGGAGAGGCAACAGTAAGCCATGGGACAGATGGAGAATAAACCACTTGGATCAATTTTTATACTGCATATCAACAGCTTTGAGAAGCAGCTGTGCTGGAAGTCCCAGGGTTTTTCTCAATGCCTAAACCAGGAAACCTGGTGGTTCTGTGGCTCACCCTCATCAGCTTGCAAATGACCCTGGAAAGACCAGGAAGAGTCACACCTTAGAAGCTTTATAGAGGCAGGACAATAGGAAAGACCATGCTTAAATTAGGATCTTGGCAGCACTACTTCAACCTACTTCTGTAAATCAGTAAAGCCAAACCGGAACTTGTATTTTTGGAAATTGGCAGCTCTCTCCCTGCAGTCCTCAGGGCTGCTGGATCACTGAACTCAAAATGTCTGTTCTAATCAACCAGCCCTTCTGCAGGACATCTCTGTTGCAGAATACATTTCCGGTTAGTTCAGGATTTTATTCCTCACCTATTTTGTTCTTTTGCCATCTTGATAATTAATTAAATTGCATGTTTTGAAGTATAGGACTCTCAAATGTTGTAGAACTAAAAGAAGGGAATGATATCAAAGGTACCGTTTACTGTTGTGTGGTAAGTCAGTTAGGTTTTTCACTTCACTGGAAGCATCATCAGCTGCATCTGTGGTATTGCCTCTTCCCCATGTTTGTGCAGCTCAGTGGGTGTGTTCTAGTTTAGATGTGCACACCTGAACTTCAGAGAGAGTGGATAAAGGAATGTAGAGGTCATTGGAAGAGAGAGACCCAGAGAATGGCAGGGAGCACAAGAAAAAGCATGTGCTGGGAGGGTTGGGCATCTCGTTTGCCTTCTAGCCACTGTGGCCATGGCCCTGCCCTACCTGCTATGTCTGTGTGACTACTGGA
>PVHY01008953.1:16312-58924 GCA_004024945.1 Uropsilus gracilis
GATCCCGAGCCCTGGCCGCTTCATAGACTGAAGCTTACAGGCATGAGCCACCATTCCCGGCTTCTGGGTAGGTTCTTAACTGGTTCTAGCAGTTACACAGACACTAAACAGGGCTGGGGGGGTGCAAGGAAGCAGGTGAGCTCCCCCACGCCCTCAAAAATCTTTACACTCTTCATCTGGCCTCTTTCTCTCTTTGCCATGCTCTCTATTGTGCTCTCTCATTCCAGGGTGATAACACCCTTTCTTCTTTTCCTCCAGGCCCAGGTCAGCCCACTCACACATGCACACACTCACTCCTTGGGACAGGCATGTATAATCACGGAGAGGATGCATTACCACAGGTTCTGGTCATAGAGGCTAACAAAGGAAAAGCCTGCCCAACTCATTTAACATACAGACATTAAAGGCTACTTTATGGACTTTGATGTATTTAAGTAACAGGCATTTGCAAATATTGAACTCTCTTTACATGTGACATTTACTACCAAGACATAGCATGCAAGAGATAACATCAGAGAAATCTATTTTTTAAAACAAGTCTGATTAAATATGACTCAGGACCTAAGTTCTGCCAGTCAACTAGGAAAAACCCTCTCAGTTGTTACTAAGAGCCCCTTGCACTAAAGAAAGTGTCTTTATTCTTTACTTTATCATGGCTGTCTGTTGTGATGCAGCCAGTCCTCATCACCGATCATATGTCAAGCATCAGTCTCACCAGTTTGTTATAGGTATTTTATTGGCTGGAAGGTGCCTCCGTCTCCTCAGGAATCTTTACACTTTTTCTCATGCCTCTTTTTCTCTCTTCGGCATGCTCTTGTCCTTATGCTCTCTCGTGCCTCTGCACCCCTTTATCCCTTCTGTCCCAGGTACATAGGCATATACCTATTGAACTGTACAATGATGGGATGATGGGGAGGAAGCAATACCACAGGTGCTGCCTATTTAGGTTAATGAAGGAAAAAGACTGATTAAGTCACCCTAACTGTGTATTTGAATTTTCCAGATTATAAGAACTTTTTAATATTTCATTTCCTCTACTGCTGAGTCAAACTTAGGCTGGTAGACGTTGGTGAGAACAGTGATCCAAGTTTTGTGTTCCTCAAACATTACCCTATATTTTTTTCTTTTTATGTTCCAATTTTGTTATTTTAGTAAATAGTTGATACTAAGTTTTGGTGACAAAATATAAGCTTTCTATTCTTATCTCATTTCTTGAGTGTGACTTAAGAGTCACTATTTTTCATGTTAACATCTGTTTGGAGTCTTAGGATATCTACCCTTCCTTTCTCTCTCACAAATTTAAGTCACCTACCTCTTTCTTCTCTAGGCTAGCAAAATG
This sequence comes from Uropsilus gracilis, assembly GCA_004024945.1. Classification (NCBI taxonomy): domain Eukaryota; kingdom Metazoa; phylum Chordata; class Mammalia; order Eulipotyphla; family Talpidae; genus Uropsilus; species Uropsilus gracilis. The sequence goes on from PVHY01008953.1 coordinate 17,652, forward strand.
CCCTCAGAAAAATATCTGAAATAACAAAAAATAAAAAAATGGGAACAAGTTGTATTCATGCTACTAGTATTTAGCCTAGTAACACAAATCTTCCCACCGACCAGGTGACCAATAGTCTCTTTACCTACTTGGAAGGTGAAAGAATACAAGGCAAAATAAAACACAAATTATCATCCCACTTGCATTCTTCAAATTAAAAAAAAAAGTTCTCGTTGTGGTATGTTTCAATTTTAGATGGATATTAAACTCAATTTATTAGTATTTTATGTCTACAATAAAAGATAATTTAATTGTTCATGGCAATGATATATATGCTTCTTGAAAGATTAAGATGACTCACCTACTAAATATTGAGTATGATACTCTTATTAAATCATTGACAAATTAAGATTAAACTAATTATAACCTTAATAAGATCTATCATTAAATAAATGCCTGTTTTGTGCCAAAAATAAAACAGGAGATTTGCATACATTATCTTATTAACTTCAAATAATGCTGAAGCAGGAATTATTAGTACAGTATTTCATTTTAGATTCAAATTAAATTCACATAGAAATTAAAAAGAGGCACCTTGAGATCCTGTGGAGCTTCTTCAATGGCATCAACTTTAATGATGATCTGGTCAGGAACAGATTTCCTGCCATATTGAAAATTAAATCATATGATGCTTTGTTCTCTTAACTATATAATATGGATGCCATTGATGAGAAGAAACTTTAGAATGTGGAAATGGGGCTGAGAAATGAAGTAGATTCATGATTAATGCATCAAGAAGAGGAAACTATGTTGGCAACACAGCAGGGAATTCATTAGCAGCTAAAGAAGTTGGGTCCTTTACCAGGAAAATTTTCTAGGAAAATGTTTTAATGAAGGAAACCATCATAACAATGATCATCCCCTCCCCACTCATAGAGTCAGATTGACTTGGGAGGAATAAAGAAATACAGATGAAGTAGAGGTAGCAGGAACAATAAAGGAGGATGAACAGTCTATGAAAGGGGCAATCACTTTAATTTTTTATCTCTTTTTTTCTCAATATTCTATCTTCCACCTTTTTCTGTGGGTGCTCTTATTCTTATATTGATTTTCATTCTATAAATAGCAGTACTTCATTTGCTTGGATGTGATTTCTCAAGAACTTCAGCAAAAACGCTAATTCATCTGAGTCAAAAAAATCATACTGCTTCCCAATATGATAGATGTGAAATTTTGCAGGCAATATTCTTGGTCTTATTTTTCCCAGTCCTAAGTTGACCCTGATACAGTAAAGAGCTAGATGGGGCTCTTTGTAAATTCAGGGTCTGGCTGTGGAATGGCTACAGACCTTTAGCTTTTCTTGGCTCAATTCGGTAACTGTAGACTTTCCATTTTCATCAGCAGGGTTTGTGGGAAAATATAAAGTCTATATTCATGAATATATTTAAAATGCAGTACCAAGCAGTTGAATTAAAATTGCATTATCTTATAATCTCTATATAGAATACCTTAATCTAAAATTATTTTGTTATTTTAATATTGGTATATAAAATAGCTTTACTTTGAAATATACTTAATACTGTGCTTGACATTCTGGAAAACAACTTTTTTTTCTATGTGACTTTTAAAATATCTCCTGCATTTGTGCATTGATTTTTGAGTCTAGAGGTTTATGGATCAATGAATTTAAAAGTTTTAAGTAAATGAAACTGTCTCTCCATAGTCAAAGATGAGTTTATACTCTGTGCAATCTCATTTATTAGAAACTTCTGAAATTGTTTTTCAAATGGCTATAAGATGTGGTTTTCACCTGTATTTTGAAAAAAAAAAAAAAAAAGGTAGAGTATCAAAATTGTAGTGGAATCAATTTTCCCTCTATTTGAACAATGCTAAGAAAAAGGTATTTAATTATAATTGAGGGTGTGTAAGTACCATAGGATGCTTCAGTTTACAAAATAGAATGCTATGCAATGTTTTCTTATGTAAGATATATCTTTTTAATTTCAACATTAAAAGCTGTTCATTTTATCTTTGATATTGTTGATATCTTCAGGGGAAAAATCTGTGAATTTTCCATGTCATTTCACTAAAATCTAATACTTCCCAAGAGGAACTATCTAAAAACATGTCCGATACTATTTTTTACTATCTGTAACACAAATATTGTGAAGGGACAGAGATAGAATGTATGCTTTTCTTCTCAGAGGGATTTAAAAAGAGATTGCTCATCCCCACCAGCATTCCTGCCTCTTTGTATTTTTCCAAATGAGATAAATAGGTACAAAGTGGACACAACTATCACTGAATTTTAATAACTATAGCTAAAAAAATATTGACTATGTTGAGTTGATTTTAAAAATGAACAAACATAGGCATGTTTTCAAGACTTTTTATTGTAGTTCAAAGATACACTGATGTTTATAAGATTGTCCATAGTTGCTACAACATACCTACTTTTTGATAATGTGAAATAATTTGACTCTTTATAACTAAGATTTCCTTATATTGGGTTTTTGGAAACATTTGACTATTGTAGTTTTTTTTTAAATGAAATAGCTTTTTCCCTTTTTTAAAATATATGATTTACATATTTGTAAAATATGATTTACAAATGATTTGTAAATCTTTGGGATATTTTTCATTGCTCTTTAAAAAGTATGCAGCTTTCTGTTTTGAAAAACTTACAATTTTTCATCTTATAATTTTGATATTGATTATCAAAAGCTCAGCAATGTAACTTTGGGTCAATTCTCTTCAACAACCATAGTTCTTGTTAGTGCTCCTCACACAAGTGTATGTTTTAGAGATCACCTCTGACAATTTAAGAGACATCAGGTCGAGTGGTTCAATAACAAATGTCACTCCTGATATAAAATGTTTTCAAGACTGTGCAATGAATACTCTTAGCACAATAGATAATGAAATTGAAATTTGTTGTTAATGTTCTCACTGGAACTCTTATTTCTCTAGTATTAGATACTTAAAGGAACAACAATATCAGTGTGTGCTGTAAGAGCAAAATTTTAATTGGGCTTTAAAATTTTGCAAAGGATAACCTATCACATATTGTCATCCAAATCTTTATATTGAAGTATAATTTCCTGATTTATATTTTTTCTGAAAATATATTGAAAGAAAATGTTTTTGTCAGTTAAATGAAAGAAATTTCAATATCTTAAATAATGTGTTCATATTTCTAAAATAGTAATTTCTATTAAAAGCATTTATTTCTGTTCCAGAAAATAAGTAAATGTATCTTTTATAATGTCATTTTTGATACAAATATACAAGCTTATGTTTATTTGTTTGTCTTTAGGAAAAGTAATAAATGTAGAAACATAAAAACTGTTTATACTCCAAAAAAAGCAGAAATCACCCTCCCCAGTTTTATTTTGTTTTAAACAAGAACTTAAAATATACTATGAACATATGTTCATCTTAATGTATGGAGCCACAAATAATTATTGGTAGTTCTCACCTTATAGTTCAGTCTATCACTTGAAGTTTATTAAAGCAATTCATTCATTAAGGTTGACTGGCTTTCCATGTTTAACACATGTAATAAAATTATAAGTAATTAGTGGTATAACAAAGAACAAATCCTAAAAAATAAAAATATTGATGTCAAATTAATAGAACTGATTTGATCAAAGATAAATATAATCTACTCAATATCTATGTTTTCATTTAATATTTGAATCAACGGTACTTAAACTTTGACTTTACAACATTTAGTAGTTTCCATTTTCATTAAGATTTTTGAATCAATTATATACATCAATATTTACCATACTGTAGCATAAGCATAGAGTTTAAAAAATTATATTTGACTTAAAATATCAAAGAGAAGTCAATCTTACATAAGTAGCATATATCTTTTAAAGATATTATAAGCAAGGTAAAAACAGTGAGAAAAGTGCCCTTGTTCTAAATTTCTGAAAAAAAAAGTAGTTTATATATTTCTTACTTGGAGGACAAGGTGTATTTGGTTATATTATGCTATTTTGGTTGATATGAACAAATTTTGTCCTTATTTAGATTGTGAAAATGGGTTTGTCTTTCATCTAATTGTGGAAATACTAAATCAATAGTACAGCAAAATTCATTACTGGTTCTGTCTTTATGAAATAACAAAATATGATACAGGAAACTATATCAAAGACCTTTTTGTATTCTTAATATTAATGGAGGAATAAAGATTTCAAAAATATAAATTATACCTACACATTGTGAAAATTGTTTTTACCTTTAGAGTGTTTAGATTTTGGGAAGCCCCAGATACTGTCAAAATATTGAGAATTATTGCTTTAACCATTAAAATTATAATTCAAAGAATTGATTAAGGGGATTTATCTTTCTTTTTAAGGATTAACAAAATTGTTTCATGACATCACTTAGACAATTCTAAACCACAATTTTTTAAGGGAAATATTTAACAATAAGATACTATTGCATGTGTTGAATCAATTGCAGTAATTATTTAGGTGATTGGGAAAAAACAATGATTTTTTTCATTCATGGATGTATTTAATAAGGGAGCATAGTTAGCCAAATATTTAGAATAGATATTTGAATCATAAGTTATTATATCTCTAAACAAAACCCCGCAGTATGAATTTCTTTGCTTCTTTTTTCATCTAATAACAATAGAGCACAGGAAATAATAGTACCTCAATAAACGTAGTTTTATTTTATTTTATTTTATTTTGTGAGGCTATGTCTCGCTATGTTGCCCAGGGAACCACAGACTCTCGTTGCCTGGGGTACCCCGGACTCAAGTGATCCCAGCATCATAATACTTTATATACTTTTCTCTTTTATTGCCTTTAATAATTCAATGTGTTAATTTAATTATTTTCAACAGTGTTGGTTTCTGCACCTTATAATCTTTAGTAGCACTTTTTCAATTATTAGTAGAAACACTATGACACTAATAGAGAAAATGTAATTATCCTTATAAAGAAGGCAACAATACTCTTGTCCATGGGAATAATATAAAGATGCCATTAGGAAAATGAAAACACATTAAGACATAAAACATTTATTGTTATTTTTAAATAATATTCCCTGATAAGGTATTAATATATAGACAATCCTTATATGTTTAAAAACATACCATGCAAGTATCTATGATTATCTGTATGAGATATTTAGTTCCAACACATGTGTATCCATAATCATCATTGATCTAATCTAATGTACAGAATCCTAATTTATCTATTATAAATGAATTTGATGAAGTTATAGTGAATGCACCCATTTATTACATCATGATTTATATATGTCTAAGTTTCCAATGAATTTATGAATTCTTTTGTGCTTTTAAATGCTAAAATTGACAGTTCTGAAATTAAAATGAAATAAAAATGAGTTTTCTAGTATCTAAAATATCCTCTATTGATTAAAAAAATAGCCCAAAACTCAGTACCGCGTGTATCAAATGTTATTTTAAAAAAAGGATTAGCCCACTTAAAGTACAATCACTCCTTAATAAATTTTACTCATACTCACTATTTATCTTATAGTGTGATAGGTGAAGAAAATTCATGTGCGAAATGAACTTGTCAAAATGTCAGCTTTAGATTATCCCTTTCTGTGTCTTCATTAATTTTCCTAATCTTGCATTTGGTCTTTGCCTAATATCTTTCCTCACATATAAACACAATTTGTTTCAATTTTTCAAAAAATAAGATGTTTAAATTTTCTTTACTGTTTAAATACATATACTATTCTTTTTCATGTTTAGAATATAATGGTATGCTATATACTGTGCATTTACTATTTGATACAAGACATAAAAATGACTAAAAGAGCAATTACTTTTAGAACCATATTTTAGATTAAAAAAAATTTAAAAACTATCTTTTAAAGCCTCTGCCATTTTCATTTTTACTGTTTTCTTTAATAGAAATGGCTTCACAACTCTGCATTTGAGGGCACCAGATAATTCCAAATCAATTTAACCTTTGACATTGAAACTGAACACATTGGAAGACGGCTTGCTTATGCCAAAGGTGGAAGTGGTTCAATAAAACACACAATGCATAAAGTAACAAATAGATTGAGACATGGCCAACCAGCCTTCAAACAGTCATGATTGTCTATTTTACTGCATTGGCTGAGTTTCTCTCTGATCTTCACAATAAAAAGCATCTAGTCCAATTACCTGTGCACTGAGCTTAGTACTTTGTTTTTATACTTGTTGATGGCTATACGTCTTTATGGGGATGGAGAATCAATGATTAAAATTCTACCAGGAAAGAGAACATATTGAAATTCACAGACTGTTTATAATGTTTTTGAGTGACTCTACTAATTAAAAAAACATTAAGAAAAGATATTATTGCTGGGGGCAGTTCTGGTTAAAGAAATGCACAAAATAGAAAGTTTTTAAAAATATCATACATGAAGTGATATAAATAGACAGTATGCAATATTTTCTAAGTATAGAGTTTCATCAACTCAATGGAAACTTATATTTATACCTAACCAGTGATTGCATTTTATTTTAAATATTAAAGCAGTGGTATATTTGAAATCAGGTCAAAGTGGCAGAAACTGCCAATCAAGCCACAGGAAAAATACAGTATTTTTAAAAGCCACCCAGGTTCCCTCAGGTTCGTGCCACCAATGTATTGTAGTTGCCAGTCAAATGTATTTTAACAACAGGGTTTTATTTACAGGAAAAATTAACAGTGAATACAAAAAGTTCTTAAAAACCACAAGTGGCCAGTTGTCTTACCCCAGTCACCATTTTCAGCCCCAAAGGTTCCAAAGACATATGCATGTCCATGGTGGTACCCCTTTGCCCTCCAAACATGAGGCAGGCACTCTGCAAATTCCAGTCTTTCTCCAGAGTCTTCTCTTTGCTTCTTCTCTCTCCAGTGTTCTGAGTTGCTCCATTTCTCCAAGGTTCTTCAAACTTGTTCCACAATTGCTGATGCACAAATAAGTTTTCCAAGTCCCTGGCTATCTCCATGTACCAACTCACTCTTTCAGGGGGCTTCCACTCAGTGTGGCCATGGGCTCTTTACCAGCCCACCATTCTCATGTTGTTCCTCTCCCCCAAAGTCTGTCCTCTCCAGTCTCTGCTCCTTTCCTTTTTATCTATCTCTCTCTTTTTGTTCTAAAAGTGAAAGAAGAATCAATCACAATTAGCCCAACATGCATAGTCTATATATCTCTGTAAGATGGTACTTTTCTCTTTTGGTATTGCCTAAATTAGCAAAACCAGCATTTGGGGGACTGTAGACTTGTAGTGATCACTAAATACCATTGATTAATCTAAACTACTAAGGTTGATTATTGTAATGAAATTCCACTTTGCTTTTCATATTTTTATCAGGAAAATAGCAGACTTTTCATAATTCATATCAGGTGCAGGTGTTCATTACCTTTTATGAGAACATGGTTACAAAGGCACTTATCTCTAATAATGGAAAAAATGAAAAGGATTCAATGAATTACATAGACAGATTGGTCAAAATGCAAGAATATTTTTGTCATATTCTCCAATGTGCCGGGTTAAATCATGTCACATAATTCCTAAGGATGAGCACTGCTAAGTGAGAATAGATAAAAACATACTTTATATGTAGAAGACTCTTAGAAAACCATTATTTCCATGAAGAACAAAATTGTAAAGACCTTGATTTCATCCTATGAATATAAAAGCAAACTTTAAAACTATCTTTACACCATTTAAGAAAACCAAATGTAAGTAATTTTTATTCTGAATTTGGCAGTGTCTTCAAGTAATTATCTGGAGATATATATTTGAGAAATCCTTAAATAGCTGTTATAATTAGTCTAGCAAAAAGAGATATCATTCTGTCTAGATTTCACAAGTTAAGACAGTTCTGTTGTAATTATATAACTACGCCCAATAAAAATGTAAGCTAACGATCATTAGAGCAAGAATTTTGTGCCAAAAGCTGAATTTAAGAATATTCTCTATTTTATGAAGTGGTCTTCAGTTATCTTCCACTAATGGAGTGTGGTAGCAAAGATGTTATTGTTTAGTAGAAATAAATTTGGATTACTATTTGCTTAGGATAGAAAGCTGGAAACATCAGGAACAATTCAGTTCCTTGGGTTTTCTTCCTCTCTAAGTTAATTTAATAGTTGAGATAGTAATTGTTTAGATTTTCTTGAAAAGAAAGTTACTTTTGATTTTGCAGAGGCTTTATCAGTTCACTACGAAAAATGAGAAATGTTGGTGTGAAACACTGATAGGGAAGATGTCAGAATACAATAATAACTGCTAAATATGTATCTACTGCAAAGCATTACTGGGGGGCATTCCTAACTAGGTTGGACTTGTGGAAAACACACTTAAAGAAACTCCAATTTACATTTATGTGGGTAATTTAACATTGCTGTTATGCTGAAGATAATCTCCAGGCTGTCTCATAGTGACTCTTATCTATACAAAATGATGGTAGATATAGGGGACGTCATGCCGGTTTATACATGTTCATTTATTTCTAAAAACTAGCACATAGTGTGGAACATATCTATCTAAATGAATACAAATTAATTAATTGCTTACAGTATTGAAGATACAAGAGTTGCTGGGCTTTTACCATAAAGACCAATAAACTCTGAATGTCAATATATACAGCATTGCATAAAGAATGATTCTTGGTACCTTACAACTTACTAAAATTCCTCAGATTACTCTTCCATTTAGATTGACTTCCCTCTCCCCTATGACTTTTTAAATATTTAAGCATTTTCTGTTCCCACCTGCATGCTATTTTCCCTACATAGTATAATATTTACTTAAATTTAAGTCTCTAATTTTCTAGATATTAGGCAACATTTGAATTTGATGTTTTCATTTGCAGTGATCAGAGTATATTCAAATAAATGTCAGAAGTCAAATAAATGTCATGTCATCAAATGTGTAGATAATATAGAAAATTTTAGCTATTTTTTCCTCTTGATTCTAAAAAGTGAATCCCGATAATAACTGAAATGCATACATTGGCACATAACTGATTAGTAGACAAAAATTAAAGTTTCAAATATATTGTTTGCCACTTAAAAGCAATCATCTGATTTGTTCTTTATATTCATAAGTCAATAAAATCAGTACCAGATTTTAGAGGAAAATATTTGTAATGCTATTATATTACATAAATTAGATATTGCCAATGGAATTTTGGAATAGACTGTTTTGATTAAACATCTAGATTGACTGAGAGATGCTGTATTTTCCCTATACCACATACTCAAGCAAACTGATGTTTATGGTCACAAATATATGTGATAAACTTATACTGAATACACAACTTTAAAATTTATTAAGAATATGGACTTTGAAGAGTTTTAAATTTTTCACTTGTATTTTTATTTTATCTAAGTTATATTGATTAGGGTAAATGATCAAAATATGAAAAATTTAACACAGAACATGGCACAGAGTATACATTCAGCTGCTCTGAAGTAAGAGAAGCTTCTGTCTCTTCAGAGTCCCACTGTTCTCAACCCAAAACAACCTGCATTCTATAATAATACTAATAGAACTCTTAGGTTCATAGGGTATTGTTTGAATACTAGTTTCCATACTCGGGTAACAAAAAGTTATTCTGGAAAATTGAGAAAAGTCTATTTGGCCCTTTTAGAGAGACCAACCCTACAATAACAACAAAGTTGCTAACTTAGGTCCAGTAGTAGTCCATCAAAAGATGGAGTGATGCATTTGGAAGTGAACATGTGCATGGTCATGGGACAGAAGATTAACATTAAGATTGCAGTAGCTCTCACATTGCCTGCAGATGGGGTCTATGTGCACGATAGTAACTTCTGAACAACAGAAGAACTAGGCCTCATTGCAGAAAGCACAAAATAAAAAAAAATAGTTTTGACAAAGGTGCATAAACAAGACAAAGTATCTAGGTGGTATCCAACTGACTTGGAACTCACAAACAACTGAATCATGGTCAATTGGTGAATTTATTAACAAAAACTACTATAAGGGAAAGGATCGATTATATTGGGCAAAAATACAAATATTTCTATAATGTGCATTCTTATTCCCATGATTTATTATGTAACAAATGCATAGATAAGATGGTGATGTACATTAACACCAGAATTTCTGGTAAGCATATATGTTATGGTAATACTTTTATTGGTTATCAAAATAGTACATCACATTAAAACCTTTTAAAATGTAATCTGATGCTGTATTCCTGACCTGAGGAAGAACTGATTTTAGCAAATCATCACTTTTTTTTTTCATATTCCCCAACCATCCATCAATTTTTATCATCAGTTCATAACAAAGTATAAAAATCAAGGGGAAAAAATGAGTAACTAAATAGTATATAGTATATTAAAGTATATGTAGTGCTTCTATAGAATAGATTCATTTTTTATATATATTCCTACAACTACCCCAACTCCTTCAAATGTTAGGCATATTCATGCTGCTACTATTGCTGTATCAGTTACATAATAGCTAAATGTAGATGCCCAAGAACGTATCATTTTTCTGAAGTAGAACTTTGTCAAGGACCATAGATTAGATTTTTCAGGAAAGAATAATCTCAGTTCAGTTAACATGGACGCGCAAATCCTGTACATTTCCTGAAAGATTTGTTTTCAAGATGGGCCTCTTGCTATATCATGGAATATGATCTTTAAACACTGGCAACATTATGCCAGATAAGAGATTTTTGACTTTTCACCGTCCACTTCCATTTGTTTAAGTAATTTATGCTAGCAGTATGATATGGCATGAGATTCTGTTTTTGTATATCTGAAGTCTTGGGCTGTGTAGCATCAGTTTATTCAGCTAGTATATGTGAACAGTATAATTTATAGTGAATATTTATTTTCATTCTGAGGGGTTAGAGTCAAAGCAGTTGAGGTCAGTTGCACAGGTGTGACATACCTATAAGTTTAAAAGTCAATCAAATGCTTGGACACCTAGACTAGGAGTGATTCCTTGGCTGGCAGATCTGCATATCACCCATAATTGTGGAAATAGTAAGTGCTTTCATGCAATTCTAATAGGACAAGACACATGGGATTGATGTGGCTTCTCCTAGACATTGCCCCACATATTTTCTCCCTTTGCTGTTTAAATCTGTCTTTGCATTTGTCATTTCAGGGCAAAACAAAATTGTAAACGTGAATAAGACCTTTGATTCCTGTGAGACCTGGTGAATCACCAGTCTGAAGGAACTGGTGATCCCTGATTTACACTTCAGATAGTTTGTGACTAACAGCAAAGCTACATTGAAATGCTCCTATTATAATTCAAATTTGGAGAAAAACATGTCACCATTCTTTAAACTTTTTAGAATGTAGTACCCATACCAGAATTGTCACTATCTTGCATTTAAACAATATATGTGTATATATATATATATATATATATTTACATTTATATATAGAGAGAGAGATAGAGACAAAGCCAAGCCAATATGACCTCATTAAAAGAGAAAAATAGCTTTAAAAACCCACACAATTTCTTTGATTTTTGAAGGTGGGTAGTAGCCATAGAACTAGATCTAGATGGGATTACAAGCAAGGCTCCCATTTTGTGAAAATATTTTCAACTCTAATGGACTATAAGATAAGAAGAAGCTTAGGTAAACTCCAAGATTAAGATAATTGAAGTTCAAACAAAATGTGTTATTTTTATGTTTTATAAAAAAATATGCTTTCATTTTTGTATTTTAAAACTCTACTGGAAATATTTTATGACTGTTATTTATTATTTTAAGGTATTTCTGTGAGCAAATGGATCAGAAGATGACATTAAATATAGAATCTGTAAGCTTTCTTGGTTTAAAAATATAAGTTTAAAAAACACAATTAAGTTATCTTTTCATACATGCCGTATGAAAAATAGAAGAGTTGATTAACCACATTAAAATATAACCTGATGTTTCAGGCCTATTTTAGAATTGATATTCTTGGTGGTATCCTGATTTTAATTATGTTTACTTTTTCAATCTCTATAAATCAGTCTTGATTGAATCTAATAAGGAGTTTAGATATATTTTAATAACAGTTTTGAATTAATCAAAACCCGGGTAATTTCATATTTAGAACAATCCTTCAAGAAGCTAAGATTATTTTTATAGAGCTTTCATGACAGTATTGTCAACTCAGTTATAAAAAAAAATTCATATGTCACCTATACTGTGCAGCAGTTCTTTATATTGACATTGTCAAATGAAGTTTCTTTTTAACTGGCATCTTGTGTGTTTACTACGTTCAATTAGCATAGGTTTGTGTTAATAAAAACAACTTTATGCTATATATATAGTATACATATGGCTATAGCTATAGTACACCGATAGATTTTATATATAGTATATATATATAATATATGTATATAGCTACTATACTTTCAGTGAAATTGCCAGTAGTATAAGAAGTTGTAATCTGTTCATTGAAAAATTAGTGGAGTCACTTTTCCATTAAAATATCAAAGTTGTAGGAAATAATGAGCTTGAAATAAGACTGAAACATATATTTTAATCCAGTCATTTTTTATTAAGTGAACAATATTTTGAACTTGAAATACATCATTGGAAATACCTGGAGAAATTAAACAAACTATCTCTTACTATTCAATAGTATTTTAATGTTTCTGGGAAAGTATGTCAGCAGTGACTCTTGTTTAGTAACATAATAAATTACTCATATGACTTTAAAATAAATTTCAAAGTTTCATTCAGTAGTATAGGTGGATAGAATTAAGTATACTAAGTGTATGAATAAAATTATAAACTACTGTGTATGTATTAGAAAAGACAAAGAGTGATTTTTGTTTAAGGTTCAGATAATATCCAAAAGATAGTTACTATTCTATAACAAATATTATCCAAATGTTAAAAAAAATAATAAAATCAAATGCTAAATTTCTATACCAGGAGAAAAAGAAATTTCATAGGGTAATCAACAAGGATGTGAACAATCAAAAAATAAAAGGTTCACAAAGAAGCATTGCAAAATTAAAGGACAATTAGAAACAAAAAATTTAAATAAGAAAACTCTACTATTAAAACTACAAACATGACAATATAATAATCACTACCTAACAAACTGTTTATAAGACTAGGGAAAATAATTGTTCTACCATCTATTCTAATGACAGCAAAATCATAGCTACAACTAGTAATATGTATGCAAGAAGGAACTAGAGAGGAAAAAAAGTGCAACATCTATTTTCATGAGTTCTTTCCTTTCCATCACACTCACACTGAAATCAGCAAAAATAGGACAAGAGCATGTTAAAGAATAGAATTGAATTTTTAATAGTGAACATAGTATATAAATGTGTTGATGCTCAATGATGTACTCCTGACTTATGTAATGTTACAATGCAGTGCTACTTCAGTAAAAATAAAATAAGTTTAAAAGTAGAAACAGAAGTGAAAAAATAGAGTGATAAGATAAATAGATGTATTTTGATAAATAGATGTATTTTGTCTTTGTTAATTCATTGCTTTTGGGTTGGTAATTGAAACTCTATTTTCCCAAGGATGTGGACTGGAACTGAGAAAATGCATACCAGTATTACAGAAAATATAATTAAAATTCAAGGAATTATGAGGGAGTTCTATAGATTATTTTTATCAGAGTACAAACATCATTATATATAAGAATAATTGCAACATTTATAATAATTTTGTGTACCATTCAAGGCAAAACTAAGAACATTAGCATAACTCTACTGCTGAAGAGAAAGCCTTTTTATCTTGCCCAAAAGTTGTTTGGATATCTCAAGGAAAAAGTTTTAACTAACTGTATAGAAGAATGTTCTGGAAGACTAGTAAAGTAATTCAATAGCAATTTTCTGGGATGCTACATTTCTGAAATAAATTACATAAAATTAAAAAAATAAATTCTATAGGAAAGTAATTTATACCTATAAGGATATACCAGAAAAATTGGGAAAAAACTAAACAGAATAATTTTTGGTACTTGCTATAGGAGAAAGATAAGGAAAATTAGAACATGGCAGTGTATATAGCTTAACTATTATTATTTTCCATTCAATTCAAATGTATATCTATGTATATCTGTGTATCTATGTATATAAATGTATATCTGTATATCAAAATGCCAAGTCAAAGTTTAAACAGCAGCAATGTAGTTCTCTCAGTGTTAGTGTGTGGAAAGTCTAATATCAGAGTCTCCTTATAGTTTGTTTCTGGTATGAGACTGCTTCCTGATTCACTGTCTTCACGTGGATTGGTGGGAGTAGTGGGGGTAAGGGTATTTGGAGGGGGGGGTCCTCTGGAATATTCTTTTCTTATCAGAGTGTTAATTTCACTATGGGAGTTCCATTCTCATAGTATTAGCTAAACTTACCTCCCCAAACTTAGGTTCAAATAACACTACATTAGAACTTCAACATTGGAATTTTGAAGGAATATAAACATTCAGTTCATAACAATATGTTAAGGAAAAAGTGTTCTAATTCAGGGCAATTAGAGTACGTGAATTATTGATGCTAGAAATGCCATAAGCCTCTACCAGATAGACAACTAAGGTTTCATTTAACCACCACATTAATCTAGAGTATCTCTTGTTTCAGTAATACTAGTCATTTTTAAAGGCTAGAAATGAGTTAACAAAATTAGTCTTCCTTATCTCAGTACCTCTTAAGGTCCAGTTAGCACTGTTTTCCTAATTCAAGTATCAAAAACAGTAAATGCTATTACATTTATTTTTTTCAGAATGATCAATTAAAAACAAAAGCATCTTAATATTATAACTTTCTATTTTCACTTTATGATTATTGTAAATCTAATGCTTGTATTTTCGAAAAGAATAAAACTGAAAAGAAAGTCTAGTGAATCCTCTCATGTCCATTTCATACTTCTTATCAATTCAGACACTATGAATTGACTACAGATAATGAAAGATGAAAATTTCAGTACCCCAGAACAGATGTGTGGATCAAAATGTGCCATATATTATACTACGGAGTACTGTTCAAGGATCAGAAAAAGGTAAACTCAGGCCTTTTGTGGGAACATGGGTAGAGCTGGAAGGGATTATGCTAAGCAAAATAAGCCAAAAGGAGAAAAATAGTACCAGATGATGTCACTAATATGTGGAATATAAAGTAAGTAGTCAAATTAGGACAAACTGAAAGCTGACTATAAAACTGAAACACCTAGCAGGGAGGTGATAGGCAAGGGGAAAATCAAATAAGAAAGGAGGCATAAAGATCCGTGGTGGTAGAATAAGTGTGAATTGTGGGAGGTGCACCTGATGCAAATACCTGATGGTGACACCCCAGTGTTACATTAGTTAAAATAAATTATTGCAGATCAATAAATAAAAACAAAGATGGAGATTTTAGTTTATTGAATGAAAAATCACCTATGATATCATCCTCCTTGTATGATGTGTATAGCTTGAGTTTTTTTTTTTTTTATGAAATGAATTTGTTTTGTCTAAGAGGTATACAGAAAGACAATATAAGAATATTCATAGTTTTTTTTTTTTTAATTAAAGTACTTCTATTCTGAGATGTTCTCTTATATCACATTCTGGTTTTGTCTTATGCATATATTAACTTTTTGAGACACTCTAAAGGCACTTTTAAGGAACTTTAAATGTGGGGCTCTGTTCTCAGAGTAGTCTTTATTCTTTTTAACCAATGCCCTTCAGAGCTCAGACACAATGTGATTTCTTTTTTTTTTTCTATCAAATAGATTGTCACTACATTCCCCCAAATTTATGTCTATAGCAGAAAATAGTCTCAGCATATGATGAGCAATGCTGGTCAGTAGCCACATAAGAGCCTTTGATTGATGCTTAATATCACAACAGGAGCTACTTTACAATTAGTTAAAAAAATCAGTAAAAAAGGATATTTTCTCTATAATCATATTTGTGCACTCTGTAGTCTAAATGTGACACTAAGGACTATTGTGTTGCATCTAGGATCTTTGATATCAGTAGGGAGAATTTGATTCCATAATTGAAGAATCTGTGTTCCAGCCCTTAGGGATCATACTTAGCTTATTAGGCATCTACTCCGGCTTACAATATCCTCTGCCATCCAGACATTCTGATTTCACCAAGTTTTCTGCTTTTTGTTCACAATACTCCACCAATTAAGGCCCTGCATCACCTACATATTTCCTGCAGGATATCGGTGTGCCCAAACCATTGATCTCAACAGGACTCTAAGCCACAAGTCACAAGAGAGTTTATTGACTCTTCTGTCGATAAATCCTCTCCCATCCAACCTCAAGATTTATTCTGCATGTTCTTTCGATGCTCTCATATCTCCTCCACATCTATCAGTGAGGTGATTATTTGAAGTTTGTACTTCTCAGGAAAAGCTGAGACTGACTCCATTCCTGTTGTTGTTTTTACCAGGTATAAATGAAGTTAGGGGTGGATCCTGTGTCAATCAAGCATCATAGTGTGAGACAACTGTTTCAAATTAGAATTTTTTAGATTCTCTATGCCAGATGCTTTTTATTTTTGTATTTTCTCTGTTCTTATTAAAGTTCAGTTGGCATATAAAGAAAAAAATATATTACATAATATTTCAATATATATTACTCAATGATTTTCATACTGTTTAGTTAACATTTGTTACCACAGATAAATTACACATTTTATTTCTTGTGAAAACTTTTATGTATGTACATTTTTCTTGTGAAAACCTTTATGATATTCCTTCTTTTTGAAACTTTCAACTATACACTCTAGTATTGCTCACTACAGTCATGTGTTTCATAAGGTAGGCCACAAAACAATATATTGAAGAAGACTAAAATCATGTCAAACATCTTCTCTGATGCAATGTTGTAGAACTGGAAATAATTATAAGAAGAAATTTAGAAATTCATGAATATATGGAGACTAAATAACATACTACTAAATAACCACAGGATCAATGAAAAAATCAAAGAGTTGTCTCTTGTCAAACAGATGAATGGGACTTCTACCACTTGCAGACTTCACCATAATACCTACCACAAACAATGGAGTATTTGTATCATCTAACTAGTCTGTAAATGAGCAAGTTCAGAATCGTGAAACTATATATATAGGACTATCACATCCAAGAGTTGTAATCTGGAACCCTCCCTCCCCCCAAGCAGAGCTGGAGTCCAAGATATTCAAGCAGGTAGATAACCTAGGGAAATAATCCCAAGCAATAGAAGTGAGATACCTAAAAGTAAACCAGGAAATAATACAATTCAACTGATGTCACTGAAATAAATACTACACTTAGGAAATTAGGGCTTGATTCACCTGGGGCCTATAGTCATGTAGAAGGCACCTGAGAATTTACCGCCTGCGTATGTGTGCATATGTGCACACATTCATACACATATATCCACATACATGTATGCAGGGTTTGTGACTACATGTGCATGTGTATATGTATGGACATATGTATCCATATGCATATGTGCATGCATGCATATACAGTTCATTTAATGTGCTCTTGAAATGTTTGTGTTTTTAAAAGTGTATGTATGACATATGCTTCAGATTTCTTTATATTTATTTCCATCATTCTAAGGTTGGATGATTAATTTTAGTTAAAAGTGTTTAAAAATTATTTACTAAAAAGTGAGAAATTAAGACAGTGTGTAGAGACCATTATTTCAGGTGCATTCTTTATGGTTACAAGGTATGGATTTAAATAAAGATGAGTGCTTTTTGCTTGTTTTATTTTTTAGGATGTGAGTATTTTCAAATTGAATATGTTTATATATTTAAAATTTAATCTAAGTCATGACCTATAGTGCTATGGTGTAAATTATAATCGATATGCTATTATATATATATGAAGAATTAAAATAATTAATACAGCCTAGTTATCAAATACATATACAGGAAACTTGAAACAATAAAAAGATCTCAATGATAAGTCTATAAAATAAAAACAACTCAAAAGGAATCAGATGGAATTAGAAGTCTATGTAAATAAAATAGAATTTTAAAAAGTGACTAGTTACTAATCTAGATAACACTTAAAACTAAAAATATAACTGCATTCAATGGTTTATTTAAAGTCAGACTAAATGCTCAAATGTCCCACCATGTAGCTTAATTCTGTAATATATGCCAAGTAAAGAGGTGATGAGAGAGACCTGTTCATTTATAAACTTAGATAGCAAATTAATATAATTTGGTTTTACCTTGAAGGAAATGGAAAATGGAATAATGTTGGGTTTTATAATGATTATTCTAACAGCTATAAAGAGCAGCTAAGTAAGACACAGAAAAGTAAATTTTATGGAAGTCAATTAAGTAATTTAGAAAAAATAACATCATTGGTAAGTTAAGAAAGTGCCAGTGAGGCTGGGAAGAAGTAGGCTGAGTGATAGATATGTAGGAGATTAAATGAGTTGCCTATGATAGATAACATGATATAAGAGTTAAGGGAGGAGATCATCCTTTAAAATTTTGCAATATGAGGGCAAAAACATATATATCAGAAATCTGAGACACAAATTTTTCAAATGATGTATTCACGGCTATATATATATATATGTAGATATACACTATATGGTATTTCACATACAGTAAGCACCATTGTTTTTTATCAGTAATATACATTATTTCATGACAACATATTAAAAACTAACAAAAGTTTACTGTTAATACTCATTCCTACATATTTGCTGTGCTACCATACACAAGTCAAGAAATTAAAGAAACTGTTAAATAGCAAAAAAACATTCAACATCTAAAACTTTAAAATATAACTGTACATAGTAAGTCCTCAAAAATCTACAGTCTGATATTTTCCCCACAAATATTAAAGAAAATACTCTAAAATAATACTTTCTCTACAAAAAATATCACTATACAAAAATCAGTGTGACTTTCTTATGGAAACTATTATTGAATTGTGCTTGAATTCACATTCTCACCAAACAATTACCTGAGCACTCACACCCACCCTACACACTTCAAAACAGGATAGCCATTTGTTCTCCATCTTCACCTCCTTTAATTCCACCTTACCTTCTGTTTCATTCTCTTGGTGCCTGCCTGCCAAAACGCACTTTTCCTTCTTAATTTTGCCCGTGGTGCAATACATGATAAAATCCTTTCCTATTTCTCCTTTAGCTTAGCTGCTTACTGTTCATAAGGTTGTTTATCATTGATTGATGGAATGAACATGTTTTGGGAAGGAACAAAATTTTTCATCCTTTGTCATAGCAATCTTTACCACCTTACCATATCTTAAAATTTTGACTTCTCCCAGTACATGGTATTCCATCTCTTGGAACTTTTCTCGGAGAATAAGGTGAACTTAATACAGGAGTCTGAATGTTTCTTCTTGTACTCTTCACCATATGTCTGCACCAAGAAGACACTGACAGACAATTTGCCCATAGTTAGACTACTTCATTTTTAAATACTCCCTTTCTTGTAGTAAAACTATTATCGATAATTTTCCCACAGGTATAACAACCAGATTCCATGATTGATTCTTCATTTGCCAAACATTTAAAAGTTTGCATTTTTATTAATCATTCTGATGGTTGATTACTTATTTATATATATGTATATATGTATCTATCTATTCATCTATCCTCTATCTCATCTATCAAATTTATCTTATCTATCTATCTATCTATCTATCTATCTATCTATCTATCTATCTATCTATCATCTATCTCTCTATCTCTCTATCCATCCAGCTATCTATTACATTATTGGATTCCCCTGGGTTCTCCCTCCACAATTTTAAGACATAATTCAATTTAAGTAAAATATTATGTCTAGGAAGAGCTAAAACCTGTAAGTTTTATAGAAATATATTCCTATAGTTTACAGATTTTTTTTTTGTTTTCAAGCAAAAACAAAACAAAATAACACTTGATTTGAGATTCCCATTCTTTCACTTTTTAATTTTTAAAGTAAATTTAACCTCCAGGTATTTTTATATATGACAAAATTAAAGAAATTCAAGGTCTGTTTCCATACTATCATTTTAATTTCATCTGAGCTAATTTTGCATCTTCTTATAATGGAAGGATTGAGGATCCAACAATAAGAATTTGAGATATATATTGGGCTTCAGAAATTCCTAGAAGTTATAAAATTAATTTTGAATGAACAGATAAATCACTGTGAGTTAAGGAGCCAAGTATGTAATTTAGAGTTCCCTAAATTAATTCAATTTACACTAAAAAATAAATATAAATGTTTATTAAGGAACACACAATGAATTATTTTAATTTGAATATGGACACACAAAAGACTAATGTGTATATATATTTATATATATATACATACATATATATGTAAGCCAGAGAATATTTTTAAATGAGTAAGATATATTTGCACATATCTCAATATGTAAAGTCCTGAGTTATTTAAAGCCTTATAATTAATCTGATAATGCTGCATACTACTATAGCAATATCTAAGAGTGAATAGTAACACACATTATTTTACCCCCTGCTTCCTAATTATAGCTTGTATTGAATGTTTTTATTAAATCACTAAGTCACTCTCTTTCTGAACCCGCTCACAAACATTTGACAGAATAAGGTAAAAGAGGCAAAACTTTACAATAAACAAGAAAGAAGATTGTTGAATACAAAAAAAGTTTTTTTATTCTTTGAGTGCTTTATAGTAAAAAGCTCTAGATATAAAGTCACATCTAAACTGTCTTTTAATAGCTGGGATGTTTTTAACTGAAAACCCATGATATAATTGATTATTATGCTGATTACCATCTGTGCTCAAGAAAAAAGAATTTGAGAATGTGTCCCATTTAGTACAGAAAAACATCAAAATCAATTATCTTCAACATTCATTTTTTTCTTTTCCCTACTTCCATTATTTCCATCTCCTTTGACACTTTCCCACACCTCTCCGTTTTAACATCACATACCTCGCTTTATTTATTAAGATAATTAGTTTTATAAATATTTTGATGAATTGTCTGCTATGTAATTGTCCAATATTAGTCTCTATTACTTGCTTTACTACACATAATCTTCTTGGACACCTTCCACTTTTCTGTCACTCATTTTTAAATAAGCACCTAAAGTTGATTTTGATTAAAAAAATCTCCATAGTTGTCATTTACTTATCACAATACTTATTTAGATCCTTAATTTATGAGTCTAAAGATAAAACTTAAAAGTTTCAAATAATACATTATTTTTAAAACTGCATCACTAAAAATAACTAATAAATATTTTAATCTTTTGGTATAAAATATTTAGGTAACTGTCAGAGTTTTGAAAGAACAGATTAAGAACAAACATGATATAATAATAAAACATAAGCAACTTCAAAGTAAATTTTTATACAAAGATTTACATTATAACAAATATTATATATTTTATCCCATCCTATCAGTTGCATACAACTAGGCAGCTTGTTAACACAATGAGGCAAAGTTCCTTTAAGTCAGATGGCCTGGTTTCAAAATTTTCTTCTATGAATTTTGAGTAGTACCTTCTATATATTGCAGTCTATGGCCTGAATTCATATATTCCTCCTTATTGAGTTGTTTGGTGTATGAAATTCAGTGACTCAATCTACTTCAATTGCCTGATCCAGTTCATTTTGCCTTCAGCTTTTTCTATGGCTTTAATTTCACTGATTCCCCTGCCCCTGCATTGCATAAATGTTTCCTAGCTGTTTGTGCCTGATAGTAGCCACATAATGTTCCCTTTATCCTGCTACAACTTTTAAGAGTATTTCTTTTGTGATGCCTCAGAGGTTAAATCCTTTTGATTATATTATTAACATATTTCTAAATACCAATGATTTAGTCTTTACATGTGCCACATGAGACTTATGTTTGTCTTTAAAATTATAAACTAATCGACCAATTTTCGATTGGCTATATTGCATTAAAAATCAATGATTTATTTTGCAAATGTTTTTAAAATATATGCATCATAACTACACTGAATAGTACCTGATTTGCCTAACCAATATTATTTTTTCTATTAATATTGCATTTCCCCTTAAGATATTTGACTTTATATAAAACCACCAAAAATGAAAATGAGCACATCATGAGTTTATGATTAGAAAACCAATATTTTTATGATAAAATATGTATGGAAATTCAAGCAAAATGCATATTATAAATTTGTTTCTTATAGCAAGTAATAGCAATAAGCATTTTTGCGAGGAACACTATGCTTTAAGCAGTTCAAATAAAATCGAATATCAAGGAATTGCAGCATTTACAGAGATAATAAGAGTTGTAAAAGATTTCCATACTCCTATAAAAGGAAGAACCAATTTTAAATTGATGTTTATTTTGAAGGTCTTTAGGTATATTTGATAGTTTTTAAAAAGATTCAGTATTTTACAATATGCATTATATAATAGTTAATAACGTGTTTTCCCAGTGTAATGACAAAAGATCTATAATTATTGCCAACTCAATTCATGATGACTAATTACAAGGATAAATAATTAACAAGTCAGAACTAATGAGTTGTGATTACAACAAGTGATAATCTTCTAGTTTGTCAACTAAATGAATGGGTTATAAAGATAGAGACAACAACTATAATAAGTAAGTCGATCTTTAGTGTCATTTAAATATCAGTAAAATATTCATCTTTTGATATTAATAATGCATAATGATTTTTCCATATAAATGAATTCATTCCCTGCTTGTCCTACTATAGTGTCACATTTGCAATATTGAAGTTAAGACTGTCAACATTTCCATTATAAAATCTGTATTTTCACTCATTTATAATTGTGCACTTAAAATGCTTCATAAGAGACATCTAAAATAAATTATTAAAAGCTGACTTTCATGGTAAGGATATATCTTATAGTATAAAGAGTTTATTGATAAGTGTCAGAGTATTGATTGTGCTAGATTCATATCTGTCTTCTAATGAGCATTTCTGTTAAATGGGGAACATATTAGATGTTATTGAATAATTTCATTTTTCATTAAAATAAATATTGCATTAAGTCTATGGTTATATGTTGAAAGTGAGATAATAGTAATTCATTACTATGCCTTTTGTAGGCTGCCTCTAGTTTTTATTTAAAAATTCCATAAGCAGAAAAGTAGTTATCAAATCATTCAATAATTTTGAACATAAAAATTGGCTTTAAATTTTGTAATCGATAATTTAGTATAGATATTGCAAAACCCACCAAAACTCTCTGTACCACACATTTGTATTTCAATTACATATTTTAGCTAAAAATATTTTTAAAAATAATTAGTTATATTGAAAAATATCTCTCATTTCTGCATGACCAATTCAATGTGAGAATACTAGCAGAATAAAAGTAAAAATTGAAATTACATTGCAACAAAATTGATGTTTTTAGAGAATAAAAATTTAATAGTAAAAGTGACTAAAAATGTTGATAAGCAAAATCATAGAAATTATGTTAAAATTCTAATTTATGTTATTTTATTGATTGAATCACTGACAATTTTTGCTTATTATAAGACATGTGACATTTTACACATGTTGATAAAGTTTTATAATAGTTGCTATTGCAATGAATTCCTCAAATAATTTATAATACTTTTTATGAATATAGCAAATATAATCTGTGAAATTCCTGATTATAACCTTAAAAGAGTTTACGTTCATGAAGAAATAGTAAAATTTCTAAAACCTTTTAATTTTCTAATGTAAAAATGTATGTTATGTGATCCCTTTTTATAAAATGCACTAAAATGTCACCACAATTTTAATAGATTTGTGAGGTATTAAAATATTAAATCACTGAATTTTTGGAATTTTGTATGTGTTTTCGTAAAAATATGTGCTAGAAATATAACCATGTTGGTCTTTCCATGATTCATTTTGAGATTACCAAAATAATCTAAAAACAATGATTTGCTTCAATCATCCATATTCTGGCATAATTTATGCCATAGAACAGAAATTTTGAGCACTGCTACTATAAAAAGAATATGACCTGGATTATCGGAAGTTAGTTTTGGAATTTC
The DNA here is from genome assembly GCA_004024945.1 of Uropsilus gracilis. Lineage (NCBI taxonomy): Eukaryota > Metazoa > Chordata > Mammalia > Eulipotyphla > Talpidae > Uropsilus > Uropsilus gracilis. The sequence continues at coordinate 41,572 of PVHY01008953.1, forward strand.
CTGCTAATAAAATACAAGAAATAGAAATAAACTAAGTCTGCAATCAAGAAAATTTGACCTTGATTGGGGAGATAAATGTTGAGTGTGAGAGAGAGCCCCAGAGCCAGGTTGGAAGTCTATAAAAGATCTTTCTTTTTATTGAATCAACTACAGTTTTTGAGACATTAGAGAGAAATGTGTATAGGCTACAACTTCCAGTCAAGATAAAATTAAAGGGACCAGAATTCTCTTTCTAACTTAACCAGTTAAAAATAAGGCAATATGTATGAAAGAAATAGTGCTCAAATCCTATGATGTAGAAGTCCCCTGCCAAAAAGGTTACCTGTGCAATATGCTGGAGGCTCTACACTCTTTTCAACTGAGCAGCAAAACAAATAGCAGAAATAGCACCTGTTCCAGATCTTTGCTTCGGATGACTCCAAAAGGTGGCACAAAAAGTCCATTGACCAGACTATGATCACTGTGCTACTTGCAATTTCTTTTTATGCACTCTAGATCAATCTGTTGGTTGTACAGTGGGCAAGGGTGGGTTTTGCCCACAACTCTCTTCTATTTGCAATATATATATATATATATATATATATATATATATATATATATATATATATATATATATATATATATTTCACATCTTTGTATTCCCCAGGGATCACCCACCACTTTCCTTCCCCTCCCTGACTTTCTCCTATATTTTCTGATGGTTTCTTGCTCTTTTAAAATACTGGTCCTCACTTCTCCTTGCTCAATTCCAGAAGTAACTGCGTCTTCCACTTGCCTTTCCTATCATTTTATTTTCACTGGACTAATTAAGACCATCAGTTGAAATTAGGGGGAAAAAATAGTTCTGCTTCTTTTCAGGACCATCAGCAATCTTTCAAGCACACTTAGATATAAATTATGAAGATAGGTGAATATTAGACATATGTAACCCCTCTTCCTTGAAAGAGTTTTGTTGTTTTGTTTTTATGGAATACTTGCAGGACTACCTGTTTCCACTAGCAGCAAGAAATCTAAGGAGCTGGTTTATAATTTCTGTTGAAATCCCCATATTAGCTACATTGTATCTATTCAGAATTCATATATTATGGAAATGTGTGACTAAAGTTGGAAAAAGAAAAAAAAAACATAAGAAGACAAAGGCTAAGTAAGATCACAGGGGTGTGGTTATATACAGCAGGCGTAGTATCCTTACAAGAGGAAGAGATACTGGAGTTCTCTCTCTTTCTCTCTCTGCTATGTGGCAATAGGTAGACATTTTCCTGCAAAACACAAAGAGGATTTCCACTAGAAATCTAATCAGCCAAGACCCTTAATCTTGAACTTCCTCTCTTCAATGAAGACAAAAAAAAAAAAAAAAGTTTGATTATAGTTTCTGTGCTACTTTTTAAGGCTACTGGATACACTATACATGTAGTATTTTGGTGTTCCTAAAAATTCCTGTGTAAGTAAGGTATAAGAAGTACAGAACTTTGAATTGTGTTCACAGTTATGGAAAGTAAGATTTGGAAAAACTAGATAAATAAAAAGAAAAATTTGGAGAAAAGAAAAGCTCTCCATATTTCCACAAATTGTCCTCAATCACTTAGTGCCTCTATATTGAAGCAATATGGCCTTCCCTATTTTATTTTTTCCACAGTATAAAGTACAGTAGAAACAGCAAGGATAAGTGTTCCCTCTGGAACATCAGTTATCAAGCCCCAGTCGTAAGGCACTAGTAAAACTGTTTCTTTCAAGGCCAGATATTATGGGGAATACAATATATTGGGCCTACAAAAAGATGGTTAATTATTTCTCCCCATTTTCCATTGGAAGCATTCAGTTTGTCACTGATCTTTTGAAGATTTAGGAGGGTTTTGTAGAAAAGAAACTCATGGACAGACAAGTAGAAAGTAGTGGAATTTTTAATTATTGAATTTTTCCATAGTTGGACTTCCAACAATTCTTCAAGTTCGTCTCTGCTGATATTTATTTACAAATTTCCATTCCTGCACCAATTGTGGTGGTTCTTTTCTAGATCTGTTAAATTTTTCTGATCTGTTAAATTTTGAGTGCAGCAATTTGTTCTGTGACTTCAGAACTCAAGGAACTAAGAACAGTTGCTTGTTTTTGTTTTGTTCAGTTTTTTTTTCCCCATTGCTGTGAACATTGGATTGACAACCCCTGTGATCCTTTCACAATGGATGGAAAGTGACCATCTCAAAAATATGATTTATATTTATAAAGCAATGATAAATATTTACACATTTGATGAAAACTATAGGTGCATAGATACAAGAAACTAGTAAACCTTAAAAAAATGATACATAAAACTAACAGCAAGGCAAATTTCCTTGGGCTTTGAAGACAGTGATATGAATCATCACAGGGTCAGTAACTTAATACTGATTTTCTCACAGTGTATAGGCTGAAATTCTGAGATTGAGGTATTGGAAAGTTTGGTTCTTTCTGAGCATCATAAGGGAAGATTGTTTGAAAATAACCATTTTTTTTCTGCTTTCCTGTGGTCTTTTTGAAATGACATGATTGTTTCCCAATTTTCTCTTCTTGTAAAAATACCTATTATATCAGATTTGGGTCTACATGAATGACCTCATTTGAATTTAATTACTTCCTTAAAGGCTGTATCTCTAAATATTTTTACACTCTATAGTGCTGGGGTTTATAATTCATTGTATCAATGTTGGGGGCACACAATTCATTGCCCAGCATAATCCACCTTTTAGAAACCAGCAAACAAGGGATAACTTTGTGTTAAGCCAAAAATTGCAAAATCACTTTATGTTTATAAATAAATGGTAAAATGACAGTAGATGCTACATCTAGTTTGATGCAGGAGAAATATAGAGAGGTCTAAATACATAGGCAATTTTACCTATAGGATGTTATAGTTTGAGGGAAATGCACAAGTATCAGAAGCTCTATGCTGAATAGTTTAATGAGATGAAAAAGAAAAAAAAATATCATATCTTATTTATTTCTATATATAAAAGTTAGGTAACTGCTTCAATCAATTCAGAGTTCTGCTTGAAGTTACCATGTTTTAAAGCTGTGGGGTAGAAAGTGTAGTGTGGAAAGAAGTGAAAGGAATAAACTGAATACCCATATAGGGCTAAACTGTTTTCAGTGTCTCAATTTTAAATCCATATATTTTATTCCTCAATTTTGTAGGCTTTTAAGAATAGAGAATCCATATAAGATTTTCCCCCAAATCATACAAGGAAATAGATATTAGAAATAACAAAACCAGCTAATCCATAAGCCACCGATTAAAAGGGAAAAAAAAAAGTTTCATGCTTTCTGAACACAGAAATCTTTTGCTGGCAAAGAAAACTTAATTGTCCTACTGTGTATTTGGAAAGGTTCCTCAACTCTTTCTTATACCTATGCATTTGTGTAACAGAACCCTATCAGAAGATTTAGCTTCCAAACTTGGTTAGGAAATAATTAAACTAACAGAAGACAGAACCCAGACACATAAAGTGATATTTTATCTCCTAGACATCTCCCAAGTAATTCTTTGTATTTCATTGGTCAAATATTATCCCAAATGTTTTAAGACACATGAAATTGCATGTTATCTAAATTCACCTACATTATTTATATGAAAACTTTTAGCTTCAGTTTCCTCACCTATATAAATGGCATTACAATTCAGACTGAGATTAAATAGATTTATCTACTTATTGTGTGTATGACAGTGTCAGTAAAGATTAAGTAAGGTTAATATTTATATATTCACTCTCCTGGGAATGACAATAAGCATCCAATAACTTTATATACCTACTGAATATCCTTTTTTTAATCAATTCGCTAAAATGGAGAAAGGATTGTCCTTTCAAAAATGCCTGCTTTGCCACGCCTCTCCATATATTTATAATATATATGTGTATTTTAGAAGGTAGGGCAGTAATTAATACTGCCTGTGCGGTTTTTACTGATTTGATTACAAGCTTTTCTCCAAGTTCATTTCCAGACTTTGTTTAGTAACTCTAGCTAGTTCCTGACTTGGGAACTGCCTTAGTTACAGGCTGTGGGAGACTACCTGTATGCATACTTTGTCATTTCTGTGTACTTCTCTTTCAGAACATTGTCTAGGTTGGTGTTGTATTCCTGTATTATTTTATTTATTTTTATTTACACTTGGAGTCTACTAAGTTTTATGAGGAAAAGACTGATGTTTGACTTACCACTATACCTTCTGGTAGAATGTGATGTCTGACTTTTACCAGAAATTAAAATTAGACCGAACGATAGACATAAAAAATGTAATTTTAGTCCTCTTTTCATCTGTCAAAGGAAGATTTCATTTTGTACAATTTTAAAGAATACCCTCTATACAAGATGCTGCTTTGATATTCTTTCCTTCACTCTTTACGTAAGCTAGCTAATAAATAATAATAATAAATAATATATAATAAATAATAATAAAATAAACAAGTCAGAAACCTCCTAAATATATAGTAAAAAGGGCATGAATTATTGTTAACCTGTATGGCAAATATTAATTAAGCAGACAGAATCAATAAAATGATTTTGACACTAAAATCAAAGTACATGAAGTGCTGAGTTTATAGTCTACATAGCTTTCCCTTTGCAAATAGTGGATCTGCTAGGGTTTTTTGTTTTGTTTTGTTTTGTTTTGTTTTTTGCTTGTTTTTTTTTTTGTTTGTTTTCTTTTTTTAAGCCATATATCCTGCTGAGTTCATACTTTGTGCCACTCATAACTTGGAGCTAAAATGATGATACAAAATATCTAATGGTTAAGATCAAAATCTCTGGTGCCAGATTTTCTGCAAACACCATAACTTAATCATTTATCACCCTGGGCAAATTCTTTAATCTTGATTTGCTTCTGTATCTCTAATGATGAGTAGAAGATGATATCACTTATGTTCCAATATCACTGAGACAATTAAATGGGTGTAAAGAATTGAGGACTATAACTTGTATAGAAGAGTATGCTTCGTATAAAGGACGTTTTATATTTTAAAAGGGAGATATTGTTAGTTCCTTTATTTTATAGCTATAGTACTCAGCTTACAATTGCATAGGAGACCAAAACTAGTACATAAACACTGATAACCTGCTGTGATATTTTTTTTTTGCCTGAAAGTACATTTTATGGAAACAGAAAAAAGTTGGATGCCTTGTCTGACTTGGGGTATTTAGAGAAAGAATGATGCATAGTGTGGTATCAAATAGGATATGAAGGGTGAATACCGGTTAGTCTGTGAAGAAAGCGAGTTGTCCTTGGAATGGCAGCATGTCCAGAATTAGTGTTGGCATTTGCCATGCCCTGTTACTGTGCTCATCTGAAATGCATGTTTTCAGACCACATGGAGATATGCCAAAATGGATGTGTAACTCACAGTCTACTGAGACCTTCATCCTACTATAGGATGGATTATTCACCTTTCCTTGAACCATCCTGACATACGTATTTTGTCTCAAAGACAATTCTTCTACATTAAGTGCTGTTCCTACTAGTTCCTTTTCTACTCTTCCTTGTTTGCTTACTTGCTTGCTTTCCCTGCTCCTTTTTTTTTTCTTTATTTTTTCAGTGCCACTAATCTTTTGCGTAAGCATTTAATATTTTTTGAGGGAGGAAATTGTAGGAATTTTAGATTGTTAGATCCAATCTGTCTTGCAGTTCAAATACAGTATATTTATCATGCATACACACACAGTCATTAGCTATGAAAAAATGAGTCAATGTAAAACATGATTTAAAGCATTTCACAAGAAGCTAAAGAAATAGGGAATATCCAACTTTGCTTTCATAACAGTTTTTCAGAAGCCAATGGATGGAGCTGGATTATGCTAAATGACATAAGCCAGAAGGAGAAAAAAAAATATATATATATATATATGAGGTGGTATCACTTATATAAAATAAAATATAAAGAAACTGAAGAAATTGTCAAAGACAAACTTTAATGCTAATACTTAAAAGCTGACCAAAGAACTGAGGCAGCCAGAAGGGAATATAAAGGTGTAGAGACAGCACAATGGACTGAGGTAGAGGACTGTATGTGTTATGGTAGTAGATGAACTATGCATCTGAAGGGAGGACTCCTATACTTCTAAAATGCTAACAAGCATGTAAACCAATGATAAGTTAATAAAAAATAATAGTAGCAATTCTTCATAGCATTAATATTAAGTTCCTAAAATATAGTGGAATCCATTCAGTAAAGTAGTATAGGTTTATTCAGTAAAAGGATATTTTACAGAGGTCATAATTGTCTAATCAAAATCTAACCTGATGTTCAAACCCACATTGTTGTCTTATGCTATAAATCTTACTTACTGCAAATATAAATCAGTACGTGATTGTGAGAAATGTCTGAGATATTTTATTGAAATGGTTAATTTATCTACCATATGTTATATATATATATATATATGTTATATATATGTGTGGGGGTGTGTGTCTGTCTACTGTGCAAACTTGATATTTCATATTCATTATTATTTGAGTAAAAGTTTCCATTTGTTCTTAAATATTAATAATTCTTTGCACCATGATTTGAAGTAGATGATCAAGATATGTTAATATTTTTCCTTTGTAGTATTAGGTTTGGAATGAATCCAGTAGCCCTTAGTCATGAGTGTTGCTTTAGAGATTTTATTCCTAGTGAGTGGAACAGTGAGCTGACAAGCCTACCATTATACTTTGCCAGTACTGAAACTATTACAAAGGGATTATGAGATTTATCCAGGGCCAGAGTGCTAGTCATTGACTAGTTGGCTGAAAATTATGTTGCAGATGCCTGATTCTTAACCCAATTGGCTGCGTAACGTCCCTTGAGAACCTTGGTGCTAAAAGATTCAGGCTGTTTCAATTTACTCTTTTAATTAAAACATAGAACTGAAGAAGAAACAAATAAAAGAGATGAGTACGGGACTTGAAATATTCTCTAGTTCACCCTCAGAATTCTTTGTTTAAATTGTGTGGAAAGACTTCAACATATTTCAGAACAACTGCCACTTTTTCTTTGTCATTATGTAACATGCCACATTTACAGGCTCAGAATGACGTTTCATATTCATTTCTCTAAGATAACATTTTAAGAAGTAGCATCTAATTCTAAGCACTGACACTAAGGAAATGCAGTGTATTATTTGCTTCATTATACTTCATTTAAAATTAGAAGCTGTGTATTCAAGAATGCAACAGCTCACGAAAAAAAGGTGTTCCAGTTGTAGAAACAGCAGTTGTTAGTCTTAACATTGAGTCAATGGAAATGCCCTGCTTCCTGCAGGCTGACATGCAGATGTTGCTGAAGAAGGCACAGCCATAAATTGCTAAATAGTGGAGAAGTACATGTGGTAGTTCACCTGTGATGGAAACTTCTAGAAATTTACCTTTTGGGATACCAGGGAAAGTTTTCCCTTTTTGGGTGCTATTGACATGCACTGTAGGGGCCGGACACTGGGAAAGTCCAGTGTCATGGGGACTAGAAAGACTCTGCTCTCATGCTTCCTGGTAATAGAGAAGGTGGGAGGAAGGTATCTATAGGTGAGAGCTCCTAGTTGTGCTGTGTAAGCTATGGATCTGGGAACCTGAAGATGCTGAAGATAGAGAGACTGCTGCCAACTGCTTGCAGAAGGTTGTGGTGCTGTGAAAAGCTGCTGACTGTTTGGTGTAGCTGTGACCTATGTTGTACATAGGTCAATGTAATGAGCAATGAAGAAACTACAGTGCTTGTAGGAATCTGTTGCTATGTTTAACCACAGCTAAATTAGGAAGAAAACCTCCTTCTTGAAATACCTCTTTAGCCTCCTCTACTGACAAAGCTACTTGTCAGCTGGAAAAGGAAAACTATTTGAAGTGTCAAGCACCATTTCCACAGAACAGTATAAGGATAAATTTGAGGCTGAATGGCATTGACTTCCTAACTGGGGCAATTCTATAAACATAAAAATTGAATTTGAAAACCTCACATTTCTATTTGCACGAATTTATTGAACACATTTCATTCCATTGTAGAATCTAGAAACCCTCAAGAGTTGGGAAATTCACAAATATTTGCATTTATCAATACTTAAGACAAAAATTTTAATTAGCAACCAATCTTTAGAAAATATTGTAACTCTTGACTTTTGTGACAACATAGATGGAACTGGAAGGGATTATGCTAAGCCAAATAAGTCAGAAAGAGAAAGACAAACAGCAGATGGTATTACTTATAAGTGGGATACAGACAAAGACCCAAAACAAAGGGTCAGATAAAACTAAATCAGTAATACAGTCTAGAAATCTGACTAAAATTGAGGGAGAAGGAAAGAAAGGAGAGTGGGAAAGGGCACAATAGACTATGGTGGAGGATATTACAGTGCTTTGGTGTTGAATATGTCATGATAACATACATCTAAGAGTATGATCTTATAACTCTAAATCATATACAATGTTGTGCATCAGTTTTATTTTAATAAAAAAACTAAATAAATGGCCACCAAAGTAATATACTACATCTTTCTTTTGAGCACCTGCTATATTGGCCAGAGAGAGCCAATCTATGTTTTCACAGATTTTATAGCTTCTTAAACTCTTTTACATCTTTACAAATTTAAAACTTTTTTAAATACTTTATTTGAATATGAATTTCACATCTCTGTGATCTCTAGGGTTCACCTCCCCCCTCCCTGAGTGTTCCCACCCTGTCCCATCCCCCCCACCCCCAGGTTGTGTACGTCCATTTGGTTGTTGGCTTGTTTTGACTTTTCTTCGTGGATTTTTGTTTATCTTTCCAATGTCCCACATAGTAGTGGAACCATTTGGTTTCTTTTTTTTTTTTTTCTTTTTGACTTGTTTCTTCTAATATGAATTCTTCTAAGTCCATTCATGTTGTCATAAATTCATCTAATTTGTCATTTTTAATTGATGAGTAATATTCCATTGTGTATATATACCACATCTTTTTCATCCAGTCCTCTGTTTTGGGACATTTCGGTTGCTTCTATGTCCTCGCAATTATAAATAGTGCTGCAATAGCCATCTGAGCACAGGTGTCCCTTTGTGCCCATATTGAAGTCACCTTTGGGTAAATTCCCAGGAGAGCAATTGCTGGGTCAAATGGTAGTTCCATTTTCATTAATTTGAGGGCCCTCCATACAGCTTTCCATAGAGGTTGGACCAGTTTACATTCCCATCAGCAGTGTAAGAGTCTCCTCACTACTTTTCAACATTGACTGGAAGTCTTAGCTAGGGCAATAAGGCAAGAGAAATAAATAAAAGAGATACAAATAGGAAAAGAGGAACTGAAGCTATCATTTTATGCAGATGACATGATTCTCTATATAGAGAACCCCAAAAAAAAATCCACGTAAATTAAAACTTATTCCATCATATTTTAGTTTTTATCTTATTAACCTCATAATTAGTATTTCTCTATTTGTTGAAGCAATTTGACATTTGATATTTGCCAAGTTCTCATCTTATACTAGTTCCTGTTGTACTTTCTTCTTTCCAGTTCCTCTAAGTAATAGTTTTTTTAGGGACCTCTTCTCTTTATATTTATTTACTAGGCTATCTCATACAATTTTATGCCTTTCAACAACAGTGAAGCCACCACAGAAAAGATTATTTTCAAGCATTCTATTTTTTTAAGTGTTCTCAAATGGACAGATAGAATTGGAAGAGTGAAAGTAAAAATTCCAGACATAGCATCTTCAACAGTGTTAGGCCGCAAGGAATCACCACCAACCATTGAAAACAGGTAAAGGTGGCTAAGATCTGCAGATTTTCAGTAAAATTGGTGGAGGAAAAGTGTAAATATATAGAAGTCAACTATATTCATAACAAATATACCAACACATTTTATACCCCAAAAGAGAGACATTCACTGAGTAGCAACTAGGTGACCTAAACTAAGAATACTGACAATATACAAAATTCTCACAAGCTTCATTTTGCTTGCTGAAGTAAAAAAAGAAATACTTTTATTCCAATTGGTATGTTTACTCCAAAACTCTGTAGGGTGCAAAAATACTAAGAATACATATTGAGACTCTCAGATTTTGAGACTGTTTAAATACAAAGAGAGGTTCAGAGAAAGTTAAATTCAGAATGTAGTGTAACAGTAAAATTCTTTATTTGGAAATAAGATGACTACTTTAACTTTTTACACTTTTAGTTTAATCTTTATAACTAACTTAAAAGCTGTTTTCTCCAAAGTATAGATATCAACCTAAAAACTAAATAACTAAAACAAAATCAAGTCTCCAAGGTTTGGGAGACACAGGAGTCAGACATACACTTCTGACTCGAGAGATTATGTATATCTAGAGATTATGTATCTCCAGAGATTATGTATCCCTGTACTTTGTATAATAAACCTATTTTGTTTTCTTAATAAATAAAATGTGGACATGGAGGAAAACCTTAAAAATTCAAAAGAAAGACTTGAAGGCTAGTAGAGATATAATTTCACAAAGAGAACAGGTTTCAATATCTCCCCATGAATATAATTTCACAAAGAGACCAGGTTTTCAATATCTCCCCATGAAAACACAAAAGAACTTCAGTATAAGATACTAGACTGGGGAAAATAGCATAATCACTTCCTTGTGTGTGCAAAATTCCTAATAAACTAGGAAATCTTAATTCACCTAAATGTGAAAAAACAGTGAGTGATTGCTTATTCACTTATATGATTTTTTTTTGGCCAAAAATGTGAAAATCAACCATGTTTAATGGTCAAAAAGTTGATTGAAAACACTGGAAAATGAAATATTAAGGAAGATGAAAATAGCAATAGAATAATCAAAATGAATTAAAATAAAGAAAATGATAGTTCCTTGTGAATGAATAGCTTTGTTTTAAATGTTTAGAGGAAAAAGGATAGTTGAATTATAACAGTATACTATAAAAGAGCTAATAGAAATAAAATGGAAAATAGGAATGAAATAGGAAAAAAAAACTTGTGAAAAGAAAGCTAAACTTAAATACAAGAGTGAATAACTATCAGTAATCACAGAAATGTTTTTAAAAATTATTTAAAATAATGATATAACAGAAAAAATGTAAGTCAAATTTTTTCTGGACAAAGTAATGGAGATAAATAAGAATAATGTAATGTCCCCACAACCAAATCAATTAAAGAGAAAATTATACAAAACTTAATTCAGGAAAAATCTCGTGAAATATGAGACAGTGTGACTACATGTATTGAAAAAGCATGTACAATATGTAATGAAACAAAACCCAAAATGTTCACTAATGATACCTATGAAAGTAAATTATTGGTCTTTGAATATAATAAAAAGTATTTTGTACCAACACATAAAAGAAAAAATGACTTAGATGAACAATCAGACTGTATTTATAATTCTTTAAAGTAATATTTATTTCAAATATAATGTGATATTTGTAGGATATCATTTTTTTTCTATTATTAACACTGGTTTTCAAGGATGAATGAAACATACAGACTATGAAAACACAAACCTTTAGGGAATATTGGCCTCATACGTCCTTTCTAACAGTAAGTTATAAATAAATGATAAATATTTGAAGTTTTATTACATACTCTGGAAGTAAGTTTTTAATATATTAAAATCTATAAATAGATGTTGAGGACAGGATGATACAACTGGATGCAAATGTTACATTCGCTAATACATATACAAATAAAGCTGACAGACATAAAGGCTAGGAAAAAAAGTAGAATTTATTTATTGTAGATAGAAAATTGGAGTAAAATAACTAAAAATCAGTTATTTGGAAAGGAAGAATGCAAGAAAAGATATTTCTATGTAAACCTATAAATGCCCATTAAGTCAACACACTATCTAACAGAACAGGGAAATTTGTGTAATTATGAGATTTTTAACATAAAAGTAATTAATTGACAAAAATTTCTTAGTACCGAAAGCAAAATAGTCTACTTCTTGTCATGGAAAACACATTTGATCTTTTTTATAATTTTGTTGTGTATGGATTTCACATATTATATATAATATAGTATTTTATCTATCTCTATATATAGCATTTTGTATGGTACTATATATACTATACATACTAAGTATGCTAAGATACTGTCTGTCAGCCATCTCTCTCTCTCTCTCTCTCTCTCTCTCTCTCTCTCTCTCTCTCTCCCTCCCTCACTCCCTGCCTCCCTCCCTCCATCCATTCATCCATCTGTCCATCCATTTATCCATTCATCTATCCATTATCCATCTATCCATCTATCTGTATCCATCTATCCATCTATCTGAACTTTCATATGCCGTAATACAAAATGTGGTCTGTTTATAGGTTTTGTGAGATATAGGATACTCATTTTTCATGCTAATGAAAAACACCTATTAACTCTTTTCTAGAAAAAAATATAAATTTGTTTTTACTTAATAGGTAGTTAAATATTTTTTATATATTTTTACTATGTGTAAAGATTTAAAAAGTATTTTAATAATGTTTCACATACTAAACCACTGTCTTCATAAGAGGAAAGATTGCCTTTTTGATCTTGGCATTTTTAAAGTTGCTTCAGTGACTTTCACTTTGAATGCATAGATATAATGAAGAAAATTAGCAACATAAAAGACATATTGAATATTTACTTTGTCCTATGCTGTATACATTGCTTGTATTATGACTCATAATTTTTATAATAGTCATTGCAATATGTACTGGTATCTTCTTTTATTTTTCCACCCCTCTCCAGTATTAGTATCTTCTTAATACAGAAAAAACTGGCATTAAAAGATAGAAAGAACCCTATTACTAGTATCTACAAAACACATTATTGGAATTCAGAAAAGTTAGCCTGCATATTATATTTTAATTAGTTCATGATACTCTTTCTAGAAGTTGAAAATAGTCATGTAATTAAGAGCATAGCATTTCCATTTTAAAATTTGGGACCTACATTTATGTAACATGTATAGAAACTTATTTTTTTCTGATTTTAAAATCAGTATATATCAACCAAATCTGTCTTCAATTTTTTTCAATATTTATTTGGCAATTACTAAATTCAAGTTTATAGTTAATGTAACCTATCTGTATACTGTACCTGTTGAGAAACAATTCTCATGCTCTCTGGTATTTTTGTACACCTTTTGACATAATGATTACCCTCATTTCACAGATATTTTTCCAGAATATTTTTGTAGGAAACATAATTAACCAAAGAGATGTTACCCTCAGAAATAAAGGGTCAATAAACAGATATCTCATCAGAAGAGATTTAATTTTTTGATATCCAAGTTGTAATATGATTCATTCCTCCTGTGCAGTTATCATATCCCTCTCTTTGTAGACATGTGAACTCAAGAAACTGAGACACACACACACAAATAAAATCTCATAATCTGACTTCTACAATTAATATAGCAATAAGTTGTCCATCTTTCACTCAGGAATATCATGTGAGTCACCAATATACATAAGCAATTGCAGGTAAATTTATTCCTTGTACATAGTGTAAATTGTATACCTTTCATAGTTTTATATATATATAGTAACTTTTTTCCACTCTGTATTACTAAATATCTTTTACTGTATATTAATAATTTTTTATGAAAGACATTTGCTGGTTTATTATTTTAAATATTTTAAGGATCAAGAATTTGAATGAATGAAGAGTTGATCAAAAAGTCAGTCACCCACATCCAAAGAATGGTCAACAACAGTGCTGCCATGGATGTAGAGAGAAAGGAACACTCTTACACTTCTGGTGGAAATATAAACTGGTCCAACCACTATTGAAAGCTGTGTGGAGGACCCTCAAATTAATGAAAATGGAACTACCATTTGACCCAGCAACTGCTCTTCTGGGAATTTACCCAAAGGAGATCTCAGTACTTATACAGAGGGTCACCTGTGTTCAGATGGCGAGTGCAGCACAATTTATAATTGCAAGGACTTGGAAGCAATCTAAATGCCCCCAAACAGAAGACTAGATGAAAAATGTGGTATACATACACAATGGAATATTACTCATCAATTAAAAATGACAAATTTGATGATTTTATGATAGCATGGATGTACTTAGAATAAATAATATTAGCAGAAAAACATCAGAAAGAAAAAGAAAGAAACCAAATGGTTTCAGTAATATATGGGCTATAGGGAAAAAATAAACAAAAGCCATGAGGAAAAGTCAAAACAAGCGAAACATCAAACTGAAGCAAACAACTTTGGGCAGGGGGAAGGGGGGGCACTAAATGGTGGGGAAGGTGGGGGGGTTGTGAATCCCTGGAATTGCAAGGATGTGAAGTTTATAGAGAAACAAATAAATTTTAAAAAAAGAATTAAAAAACTTACAAAATAGAATTGTTTTGATCAGTTTTCTAAAAAATTCAGTCAAAATTCATCACAACTTATATGTATTTTTAAATATCAAGTAGTTCAACTATCTGATCTTCTCCTGACCAGCTTTAACCTATATTTCACTTGTAAGAAATATTTTCAAAATTTTATCTCAACTTTTAATATTATAATTCACAGGGAACTTTTGAAAATAAGGAAAGCTTTGACTTTCATAATTAGGAGTGGTGAAGGGCGAAGATTGCTACTGGTTGTTAGTGGATGGAGACCAGGAAGGCTGTGAAACATCCTATATGAACAGAACAGACTCCCATTATGAAGAATTACCTTATCTCAAACATCAATTATGTCAGTGTTGAAAACCTATATGAATATATTTTCTCCTGAAATTGAGGGATATAAGTCTGTTCTTTCAATAATAAGAACTAATCTGAATCTGAAACAATATTCATTTCTCTCTATCACATGTCTATATAATAGTAACTCCTGGAAATTAATCAATACCATCAATAAGAACAAATAATCAACAAAAAACTAATGAAAAATACACCTATATTTGGATATTCTAGAAAAACAACTTCTAAATTATCGATAATGATGTATAACCAACAATGTACATGCAAAAGTAGGCGTTTATTAAGTTTATGGAGGGAACTGAATATGTATGAATATTAAGAAATTATAATCGGTTCCCTAAGTCTATTCTGTTACTATAAAAACAGCAGTCCTATGCATCTATTTGGTATTAGAGAAATCTGTTAAAATTTTGAGGTGTGAAAATTTGTATTTACTTTTCAAAATCATTCAGGTATGCTTGAACATTTTCTCCTTACTAGAACAACCATTAAGTACCTACGAGTTTACAAATTATGGTTATAAAATAAGACATGACCAGTATATGTTGTGTATGTGTGTATGTGTGTACATATGTATATGTTTGTGTATGTATGCATATGCATATCTCCACATTGACTCACATTAATCAACAAAGATAAATTGAAGTTCTTTGTCATATTATCAAATGCAATTTGTCAACTTTGATATAATTAGTATAGTATTTTGTTAACAAATATGAATAAAAACTTTACTACATTATTCAGTGCTAGTACAAACTACTTCAACTTCAACTACATACAAAGTGCAATTTTAATTTTTCAAGAGAAATTAAGGTTTTTCAAAGTTACAAAATATAAATTAATACAACTTTAATTTCTAATACTTGGTTGCATAATCACTTTGCTATCCAGTGTAATAATACAAATGTTTGTAAATTAATTGGATATGGTTCTTAAGAATATAATTGATAATAATGAGAAGAAATTATGAGAAGAAAAATGTATCAAGTGCTATCTTCACAATTCAGGAATAATATATTCACATTCACATTTAATTCATTGTAATAAAATTTCTTCGTGAATCAAAATATGCATTTTCTTTTTACTCAATCTATTGTTATTTCAAAAGGAAATGTCAAACACTGTGTCATATTGGCCATGAAATACCAGGTTAAAGTCACTTTCTGTTCAAATTTCAGTTATTTGCATAGATACAGATTTATCTACCTTTTTATTTGTTATTTTACCATGAAGAATTTTTCACTTTCTGTGCATATTTGAGTATTTGTGTATGTAGTTATGTAGATTCATTTATTAAAAATGTAGTCCTAGAATTAACTGTAAAAGTAATGAGGACAAAGTCTTAAGAATTATGAATTAAGGTAGCATTTAAATATAGTATTTTTGTTGTCTCTAGTTGTTATTATTTAAAGAATCAGATTTCTGAAACAGAAACATAATGAATAAACCAAGAACTTAAAAATAATAGCATTTTTCAAAGTGAAGAGATGCTCAAGAGACAATTATTCAATTTTGAATTCTATAAATTATCCCTTAAAATCAGAATAAGTTATAAACTACACACAGGGAGTTAGAGAAAAAAAACAGAACTTGAATCTAGTCTTGTTATAACTATGTCTTAATGCATTTTAAGACAACTCTATACCATCCCTACATATGCCTTCTCTACATACGCCATCTCTGAGTGTATTTGAGATCCCCTCTTTCCATACATATGGACATAATTATCTGAAACATTCAGGCACTGGAGACACTGCTAATGTCATTCTCTTCTCTTGCCACGCGCTGTTAGATAATCTCCAGGATGCTCTGCAAAATTATGATTGTTTTCCTTCTTCTTTGAGGATTCTTAAACACCAGTATTTCCTAGTGATAGTGGACCACATTTATATGATTCTATGCTACTGCAAATCTGCTTCCAAAATATACTATTCAAACTTCTCAGGAACACATGAAAGAATTGAATTCTGGTTTCCAGTATACCCTAGTGAAATCTGAAAATTCTACTACATATTCAGTGTATAAAAATTAATCAATTGGCCAATTATGATAGTTAATTTGCTACATGGTGATTGTTGGTAGATCATGATATTTCCATGTTTTTTGTATGTTTTATGTCCAAACTTAGTTCATATCAATTTCAGGCCATCATCCATACTGAGAAAACAGAATGACACATTCATTGCCAAATTGACTGCACTCAATGAATATTTTGCTTTTCTAATATATTAGGCTAGTTTCTAGTTAAAAACTAAATACATTTTAGCAATGTCAAATTTGTGAGGAAGTGGTACTTGATATTCATAAAGTCCTTTCTTTTAGGGTGTTGTAGAAAATAAATCCTAAGCCATTCTTTACATAGTATCCAAAGAGAATTTTTACCTTACTAATGCATAAGTTAGAGAGACTCTTGCCTGCTCTAAAAGAGTTGCAGAGATTTTCCGTGAAAAGAAAAACAAGTGAGTTGATATTTAGAAGAGCTATTTAAAAGATGTATTAAAACCATTTTGTGTTTGTTTGAATATGTACTTCACAATACAGGTGTCGTTGTGATAAACTTTAAAGTATTTCCTTTACTTTCCCTCATAACCTTTGGTGATGTCCTATGTCTTTGCAGATAGATAGATAGATAGATAGATAGATAGATAGATAGATAGATAGATAGATAGATAGATAGATAGATAGATAGATAGATAGATAGATAGATAGATAGATAGAT
>PVHY01008954.1:0-58820 GCA_004024945.1 Uropsilus gracilis
AAAAACAGAAAAACATGCATTCATACATGCATCTTCTTATTAATTTCTCATTTATTTATTTACTTAATAGATATTGATCAATCAAGCTTTTGCCAAATACTTTGTTATGGAGAAAGAGTGACTCTTAATGAAAATATTCTCTTCCTGCCTTTGATAAAATTTCAGTTTGTAACACAAAATTCTACAATATGAAATCTTAATATTCTTTTACTAAACCATAATAATTAATATTTTTGTAATTGACTTTCCTTTTAGCCAGAAAATCAAAAAAATTTTTTCAGAATAACTTATATTTTTCACATTTTTATTCAGAAACTTAGTCATAGCAGTAATTTTCATTCATTCTTGTTTCATTGATGGAAATAAACTGATACAAGCAAGGTTGAAGACTTGAGCCTAGAAGTAGCCTTCAGACAGCTCTGGAAAAGTTGCTGGAATTTTTAGTTTCTCATGAGGATTTTATAGTTTGTAACATGAAATGGGTCTAGCGTTTTTACAAAGAAAATCTGGGTAGGGGTCTGATTAATGTATTTATTTGATGTTGTCTATGCACTGAGGGAAAAAAAAGAGGGTTGTTGAAATTTACCATATAGAATCTTATTTGGGGGGACTGGCAGTTTTAATAATATCACAATTTTCAGAGTCGTTTTCTTTGAAGTCATTGCACTGTCTGGACACAGCAATTTCTATAATGCTGCTTTCCCACAAAAACAGCATTTTCTCTGGGCACAGTTTTGTGAAAGGAGACAAAATAAACATGAGCAAAATGTGGGCAAGAAAAAACAGAGGCAAAGTCAGCAGATAAAAGGCCTGCTGTGAAGCATCCTGAAAGGAGCTGTCAGCCTTCAGTCATCAGCGTGAGTGAGTCACAGCCTGAAGCCGGAAACCTCCCCCTGGTGAGACTCCACACTGTCCAGCAAAAGGACATTTTCGCAGTAGTAAAATCTTTCATCTCCTAAATTCTTGCCTGTCTTATTTACCTACAGGGAGCAAGTATGTCTGTCGCCCTGTCTGTGAATTAGCATTTACCTGGGAAAATGATGCTCACGAAAACTAGTTCTTGGTTTTTGCCATGTGCCTGCCACAGCATACTCTCCTTTCCTTAAAAATAACCCATCCTGCTCAAAGTTGTGCTCTTCAGTTTGGGGCTTAGCTTGTTTTGACTTTTCCTGCAGGAGGGAAAGGTAGGGGGAAGGAGAGGAGGGGGGGGTGAACCCTGGGGATTACAGTGTTGTAAAATTTATATATAAATAAAAAAATTAAATAAAAAAAATAACCCATCCATCACCACACCATATTAACGATCAGACCCTATCTGGGGGAGCTGAAGAAGCACCTGAATGGGCCTAACCACCCAGTCTCTTCTTCCGAGTTAGTACTCATATTTGTCAAAGAGCAGGTTGGCATGGCTGGGTGAGAGCCAGCAGGCAGAGGGTGTAGTGGGCCGCTGTCAACTCTGCACCACCATCTCCAGGTCTCAGCATCGCATTCTAACGCCCAACGTGCCATGCTCCCTACTTCCTGAACAGGGCCTGCTGGGAACCCGAGGTCGATCCCATTTTGTTTCACAGCGAAGTTTTGTCCTAAATCTGCGCTAACGCTTTAAAGAGTCTGAAAAGACAGAGGTCTAGAGGAGGGAGGCAGCAGTAGTGGCGTCCCACACTGAGTTCCACACTGAGCTCCACACTGAGCTCACAGAGCCAGGAGGGGCCAGGAACCACAAGCACCTGCTTCTCCAGAATGCTGGATGACCCTGCAACAAGTCTCTATGCTCAGGTGCTCAGGATCACCAAGGAAAACAATGAGTTTGGGTCTGAGGACTTGGAATTGAATGAGGCTACAACTCTATGGGCTGCAAGGAAACTGTGTATAAGTCTCATGATGATATTAGGTATGCTTTGAAGTGGTCCCCAAAGATAAGACACTCAGGCCCCTCGCAATCATTGAAAGTTGATGGACCTGGATGATGGCCCTTTCCTCTATCTTTGCACACATCAACGTTGTGGGCTCCTAAATGTTCTGATGTAATAGGGTAATCCCTAGGGAAAGGGAAAGTTCCCGGTTCCCTGTGTCACTTTAAAGAAAGGTGGAGCTGAACAGGGAGAAAAAGCAGAGAGAAATAGGAATTAGAAAATAAAACCAAGAGGAGGCACATGGAGTAGAGACATGTGGCATTTGTGGCAGTCTTTATCTTGTCTTGTATTTTGCTTTTATTCTTTTCCTTACAAACCTACCTGGACCTTTCTGCTCCTTTCCTATATGTGTCCCTTCCAGAAGGTGCCTTATAGACTGTGGCAAGATTTTGGGCCTCTATGGTCTTCCTTTGGGTCAACCCTATTTGGCCAGTAATTTACCCACGAGGGGATGGGTAACTTAGGGTGTTTAATTGTAAACTATTTTTAACTCTATTTTTTTCTTTCTCTTTTCTTTATTGCACACTAATTGTATTTGTTCTTTTGTATTGAAGGTCTTACACGCTAAGAGTATGTTTGCTTGATGAAGTAGATGGTAGAATCTACTTAGAGCAGGTGGATTTGGGGACCTTAGGGAATTCCTCATTCTGCCCACCAACACTGCAAGTGATTTCTCAGGTTTGAGTGGATTGAAGAATTCCACCGGAGCCTCTGGCCTCCCTTAGCATAGTCAGCCCTTTTAGATTGGGTATCACCTCAACTCTGGGACATTTTGCAAGCTGTTCATGGCAGTCATTGGAGAGCCGTGAATGCTACTTTATGGCAGTCATTGGCGAGCCGTGGATTCCCTGGACTGGACATGGAGTGATTGTGTGCACAGATGCATTAACTATATTCTCCTGGGTGTGGCAGTGAGACAGATCAACAACATCACACAAAAATATGATTTTTCCTTCTTATATGCTTTTTTTTTAACATGGCAGACATATGTTTTTACTCATTGAACTGTGTATTCAAATTGAAGAACAATCCTGAAAATAACACATGGATGGTACCCATAATTAACATTGTCTTGTGTTCCACGTAATATATCTCCGTGCTCATGCCTATTTCACATGCATGCTCCGAGGAGCTTACAGCATGTCACATGAAAGAATTTTGTACACAACTAACGCTGTCAGTTGTAAATGCTGTTGTCATTGCTTCATTTGAAAGCAGCAGAAACTGCCCACTTGGGGAGTAGTAGTGCTGGAAGGAGTAAGTCCTACATGAGGTCTAGATATGGCAATGTCTTCAAAGACAGGCTACTCAGTACTTGGTTGATACATCCTTACATAAACTAGTCTCCTGTTATCCACCGGGTCTAAGGATTTAGACATGGCTTTTCAAATTCAATGAATGAAAATAACTATTCAACCCAATTGCTTCATTGCAAGGTGAAAATTAAGTTTCTGTATAGATAAGTACATTCTAAGCATAAGAATCTGACTAGATTCAGAAATTATATATTCTATATTATGCTCTATAAAACATATGTTATATTTATATTCAAAAAATTGAGGCTGAATTTCCAGGAAAAGGCTTCCCTAGAGGTTGCAGGGTAAAGAGAGATCTGCAGACCTGCATGGTAACCGCAGGCAGAATGCAGCCCCAACCCCTCCTGCCTCTGTGGTCACCAAGTGCCCAGATCTGAAAGGAAGCTGAGAGAGTTATGACAATTTAGTAAATTAAATTCTGGAAACACCACCTACAGCCTGCAGTTCAGGGACCAGCTCTAGACATCTCAAAACAGGCACACCCTCAAAAACAATGGCTCTATCTGAACTCATTTGTGTCTTAAAGAAGTTTGCTCACATACCCATTATTTCCATCCAAGTCAGAGAAAGCTCCAGTCAGGACAGAGTGTCCTCTTTCTGTCTCCCTGGCCATCTTTGGTAGCAGCTACAGCCTTGGTGGGGGCAAAAATCATGGCCCAGGGCCCCTGTAAATGAGACCAAGAGGGAACCAGCAGAAATAGGCTTACTGTTCCTGAGATGCCAGAGTTGGGGCTCTGTATTACCTCCTAAGTCAGTGAATCAAAAGCAGATAATTGGACATTCTTTCTATAAAAGGTAATGTATTCCACCTCTGGAGAAGCTGGTTCACTTATAAACAGACCTGCTGGTTGAGATTTCTTGAGCCCATTAGAGGGTATGTCCACCTTGGGAGTATCACTAATGTGTTTAAATTGGTGCTGACTCTGAATCTTTCTGAAGTCTTGCCTTGGAAATTGGAAAAGAGTTTTGCCTTTAAAGAGCCCCCAAGAAATCATAAGGCTGCTTAGTGTAGATGTGTGTCTAGAGTTGGCTATCACTGCATGGCTGTGATAATTGCTCTGTGTTTAAGACCACTTTGGGGGCCAAATTTGATTGAACCAGTTGCCCCAGAACGTTTGTGCCTTGACAGCTATGCCTGTATCAGTCTTTTAATGGGAACTTGTACTGGCTAAACGTTGCTGGAGGCTGTTAGTTCTTGTGTTCACTTTAGCCAGTACCTTGTCTGAAAAATCCCTGTAGGCTGAATGTCCACACTGGGTAATACCCTTGTTCTATAAAGCATGATTTGAGGAGAGGGCAAAGGTAGGAAAACTCCCTTATCAATCCTTTTTAAAAGGGATTATGCAGCAGAAATCCACAACTTCAAATGAGCGAAAACCTTTATCTACGGGATTAACAGGAAGCAGGAACTTGTAGAGCTTAGTTCCACGAGAACAGTGTCAAGAATCTCTATCCCTGTCACTGGGTCCTGGTTGGAATTTGGTATTGTCTTGGCTCAAAGGACATCATATCATACCCATTCAGGTTCTTCCTAGTTTGGATGAGTAATCA
Organism: Uropsilus gracilis; assembly: GCA_004024945.1. Lineage (NCBI taxonomy): Eukaryota > Metazoa > Chordata > Mammalia > Eulipotyphla > Talpidae > Uropsilus > Uropsilus gracilis. The sequence goes on from PVHY01008954.1 coordinate 4,781, forward strand.
TAACAGAATTCAGTTGGTCAAAAAAGGAAAAAAATCAAGTTATTCAACCAGCAGTACTGGTTTTATGACAGCTGCTCATAAATATCAAAAATATCAGTTGCTCAGATTATGGTAATTGTGATAAAACATGTGCACCAAGTTAATTTGATTGTTGGAAGGTACATAGTTTAGAAAGTCATATCCAGTCATATTCTCAAATTCCTCTCATGGGCCTTACAGCTACTAATAAAGACACTTATTTCCTTAGTAAGAGAATGGGGAGTTGCTAATGTTCGAGACACAAGATTCCTTTCAAGAAAGTGAAACATGATTTTAAAAAATGATTATTAAACTGGTGGGAAAAAGTGGAAAGAGACGTCAAAGGACACATCCCAGTAGAGTAGAAGGTGTTGGATGGTTATCAAGAAATGGAATGAGTGAAAAGGACATTGACAAGGTTCAAAGACTGGTTTCATTACAACACTGTTCATGGTTGAGAGGGTTCAAGGGATGTCTTTTTGGTTCTACAACATCAAAGGCCCCTAACAGCCATTTTCCCATGGAGGAATTTAAAATAATGGAAAGTCAAGATTTCTATGAGAAATCTGATCAGAAACTTCATGGATCTGAGGTCAGGTTATAGATTAATAAAAGGTCTTGGTTCCCAAGGATCTACCCCTACAGCTCAAGGCTTTTTGGCACTAGAGTAGTAGCATGGTCAAGTGTGGAAAAGAGATGTGTCCAGGACTCCCTGATACAGGAGCTCCATGAACTGAGTACCAAAATTAACTAATGACACCCAGACACATGCTCCAAACAGAATGGAAGAATATAGATCTCAAAGGATTGATAGGATTGTGAACGTAGCAATGTGGGGGTAGTTATGTAAAAAAGTGTCCCTGTGTCTTTGATTGTGTTACAGGGGTAGAAACTGTTTAACTAGAACTATTTGCCCGAGCTGGCATGGCAACACTGAAAGCATGTGAATATACCATTCAGTGTTACATGGAGATTTTAAGTATAATGCACTGAGATGGCCCGAGTACCCACTGTGGGTAACAGAAGCTGGTAGAGACAAATGCTCTTCATAAATGAAACAGGATTCCCACGATGCCTGACCTGAGCCACAGGACCTAACCAACTTTGCTGAGACCAGATTCAGTGACCATAAGTGACATCTGACCCTAGCACCTCAGCTGCTAGGTTGTGGGTCAGCCACGAGTTCTGACAGCATCAGCTAATATGTGCAATGGTGGTGGCCCCAAGCCCCACAGCTCTAGATTCAGATCTACTTGGGTGAGCAAACCAGCACTGTTTGGGGCTTGGGCTCAGTGTGTGATCTGCAGCAGGCATCCCAAGGTCCAGATTTTGGGGCTCTGACAGTGCCAGTACAAGCCTGACTCAGCCGTGAAGGAGTTAGAGAGATCAGTGGCATGTACAGCCTATTGGCCAGCTTCTAGGGCTCTGGTATCATCAGAATGGGTCACACTGTTACACTTTGGTAGCCTCCAGGCTCTGGGACAGGTTCTGATAGTGGCAATGGCCCCACGTCTTGCCATCTTGGGGTGAGGGGGGGCACTGGGATGAGCATTTCTGGCTCCAGCTGCAGCTCCCCTGAGCTCATTGCTTATAGCATCCAACCTCAGCATCGGTCGGGTCTGGAATGATACCAGGGTTTCACTTTTGAATTGGGTGCCAGAATTTAATTGGATCAGTAAGGTTCAAGCCCTCACCAGTACCATTTGAGGCTTTTGGTCCATTAAAGATAGTAAATGATCAACCTGATTAGACTTTAACAGCACCAAGCAGCGAATATTGTAAATGAACCAATCAAATTTGAAAGGTGTGGACCTTGAAGATTAAAGCCAGTACAGTGACCAGCTTGACTCATTCATCAGACCCTTTATAGAGATATCAGGAAGAGTCACTGAGACAGAGACTTGCAGAGACCACTGCATCTGGCCCTGGCCCTCCCTCTGACATCTTTGCAGAGAGCAGTTGGCCTGCACCCAGTATCTCTTAAGGAGCTCCAGGTTGGCTTATGCCAACAACTCTTAAAAGAACTGTAACACTGATGTGTCTGGCCACCTGCTCACCAGTGCAGCACTGCTGACCTGTGTCTGGTCAACTCTGAAAGTGGTCTACCACATCTGACCCTCTAGCACCACTTCCTGGACTATCCTGAATGGTTGCATCTGGGACTATCTAGTCCAGTATCTGATATTGTCCAGCCCAATCTTCAGACTGCTGCTACTGACTGCTGCAGTGTCACCTCAGCAACCCCATCTGTGATCACCTCCAGCTGCCACTGTGAGCTGCAACCTGTCCACTACTCATGGGCATACCACCAACTCCAAACTTCTCATGAAAGGCATGTTGTCATCATGCATGAGTGGCCTTGTTTTGGACTGCTAGATACCAAGGATACTGGGGGAGGAAGGCTGGACATTTGGGGTCTTGAAATCCTTTTCTTTTTCCCAATCCTTCCCTTTGTTAATAAAACCCATTATTGTTGCATCCTAAACCTTAGTGGTGACTTATAAATGTCAGTGCATGGGTGAAAGTTCACAGTCACGTGCACCCCCACCCCTTGGCACTTTTTCACAAATAGCTCACGTGAAACACAGACTGAGGCTTAGGGCAGGAGGCTGTGAGTGTCTCCCATTGAACATACTGGTACTTCAGATGAAAACCTCAGAACACTCATGGGCAGAGCAATGCTCAGGAGAGTTTAATGTAAAATGGAAATGCAACCTGGGGGAAAGCAAAGAGTAGGGCACCTCCGTTCCCTACAATTACTTTTTGCTTTCACTAAGACAGTGCTCTGTAAGTGACTAATCCACAAACATTGCTTGTTGTGACTCTATTTCTGATACAGACACAATACTATCTAATTGATTAGACACTATTCTGTTTAGAAGGCCACAACTCTGATGGAACAAAATAAAAATAAATTCACTCCTTCAGTTGAGGGCATGCTGTTTTCCCAGCGGTAATAGAACTGAGCGGAGCAGAAAACCTGTGTGGGTTTTCAATGATCCTTGGACAATGGCCAATGGCCTGGAATGAGTCCCAGCCTATTAAAGGAATGTCTGTGTGGTGCATGGGCCTGAGATGTCACTGCCTTATTCCAAACATGTATACAAACAATAGTGTAACACAAAAGTATATGTAACACATTACTCTTCTGCAACCATTCTTCATTGTTCATAGCACTCATGAAGCGTACTTCTTCAGCATGTTCTGATTTCTTGTCTTCCAATGACAGATCTCAAGATACTGCATTCCTCTTCCAATTTCTCTGTCATTTCTGTAAAGGATGCATGTTTCTGGGGTGTGTGCACAGGGAGAGGACAAAACAGAGAATCCCGAGGTCAGGAACCATTCCTTTCCAGTGCAAATGCCCTTGAGGACTTTGTGGTTTCCTCTCCATGGTCACACACTTTCTCTCTGCTGCCTCCAGGACCTAAAAGCTCTCAGTTCTGAGTCTGTGCATTCACACTGGCACCCTGTGATTGTGAGACAGAGATGAGGAATAAAGTTAAAAGAATAGTGATTATACAGCAAGGTGAATGTAATAAGAAGAATCAAGAACATAAATGTTTCAGGCTGATCAATAATATAAAACATAAAAGCATGGAACATCCCAAGTGTGGGTGAGAACAGGAGTCAGGGCCTGTGGAGGGTGAGGTGTAGATGTGTCAGGCACCAAGGTTTGTGTGTGGGCACACCCACCCCTCTGTACGGCCAGTAAGAACAGGGCCCATGAAGAGCAGTCAGGCCACCAGAGCTAAGAGTGAAGCACCCACAGATGACAAGCTCTGCATCCACCTGAACTGCACTGGCCGTCAACCTCATTGGCCTTAAGCAGCCTAAGTGGGAATCAGTCGGCCTTTTCTTACACACTAGGGAGCTGCCCACAGGACCCTGCACACAAGCCAGTCTTCTGGAGTCTGTTCCCCAGACTGTAGTCCTGAAACTTTCAATAATCTTGTGTTGGACAGATGACTGGGGACACATGAAAGTGAGGATGTAGACAGTAGTTCAATCTCACAGCTCATGAATGATTTCAAGTGTCTCTTTCGTTGTAGAAAATGAACCCAACCTCCCCTGAAAACCCTCTGTGCAGCAGGAAGAGGGGAAGACAGTGACCAGTATGACTGCATTCATCTCTCATATGTTCACAGGGATTTTCTCCTCCTGTCAGAAGGCAGCGCTGAAGGAACACTAGCCAGGTTGGGAAAATCCAACACCTTCTGATCTCTGAGCCAGGAGAGTCATTCCAGCACTAGTGTTGGAAAGTACAGCCCCACGTTCAACAGGTGCTGCAGCTCCAGACCCCACCCTCCACTGTGTGCCCACTGGAGCCTGCTGGACCCCAATTCTCCCAGAGCACAGCATCCTCACAGCACAGGACACAGAGATTGAAGCCGAACTCTGACCAGGTTCCCATTCCAGACATTCAGATTTCCTTAAGCTTGGAATCTAGAATGGGTACTTTCCAGGTAGTTTTTCAAGTCTTCATCCTTCCTTCAACTATATTGATGCTCTCCTTTAGAAAAGCACATGGACTCAGTAATCACTTAGTGCTTGCACTTCTGATTTTCGAATGAAATCCAGGCAGGCAGGGAGTTTTACTTGAAATTTGAGTTCATCAGAGAACAGCTGGCTTTCACTTTCTTAGATGAACATCTTTCTTGAACTCACTGATCTATACAACTATGCCAAAAAAAGAATCAGAATTGAAAACTCTGAGCAATCCCTACAGGAGTTGAGGTATGCAGTCAGGAGGACATGCGCACGCCCAGTTCCCTCCCACCTTTGGAAGAGAAACCCAGCCCCACGTGCTGCTAGAAGTTGGCAGCTTTTCTGTGCAGAGCCAACACGGTGTGGTGGCAGCACAGAGATCTCCAGCCCTGGTCTTTGCAGGGGCTCTGGGGCACAGGGCGTAGGGGCACAGATACAGAGGAGCAGGACGATGTTGTCTGTCAGTAAGGGAGCAGAGGTAGCCAAGGCTTTGCTGCAGTGTCCTGGGGAGGGGCCCTGAATACCTCTGGTAGTCAGACAGGGCTGGCTGCCCTGAGACTACAAACGTGTCCTGACGGAAGAGATGCTTACTCAAGACAGGTCTTTGCTTACCTGCTGGTAAAATACAGGTGCTCAGAGCACTTCTAGAAGAGCCAGAACAGAAGATATCACACCAGTTTTTGGCTGACCATCATTCAGATCAGGGAATGTTTCTTACAGCTGTGATGTGCAATGCGGGGTAGATTTTCTCATTTAGAACAAGGAAAGGTTTATTAAGGTGATACGAGGAAAGGACAAAAGCTGGGGGTGAGGGAAGATTTGGGGCAGGCAAAACATTCAGACTAAAATGCAGATCTGACATCGTTCCTGGATGTGTGATTTTCGAAAGCCTGCATCAGGCTCAAGACCCAGCTGATCATATTTCAGACTAAATGATGCAAATAATCAAACTCCATGCAAATGATGGAAGTTGGGGTGGTAACGCAGATCCCAGGGGCCTCTAGGGTGGAGGAGGTAGAGGTGACCCAAAGTCCATGAATTGTAGCAAAGTACAGCCCATGGTGAGGGCATGTAGGGTGACCCAGGTGAAGGAGGGGATGCTCCTATGCTCATATTGTTCTTGCCTTCTAGACGTCCTTAGCGATGAGCAAGCTGCTCCAGGTCCTGACTCTTAGTGGGGGGTTTCAGCATACTGGCTCCTTCTGGCATTGTTTTTCTTATATTTTTATATTTTCCTATATTCCTCAGGTAGTCTTCTCTCTTTTTGTAATATTTTCAATCTCTGTTCCAAGCAGGCAGATTCCCTGAACTTTGTCTCATCTGCCTTGATCCAGTTGTGTGGAGCCTTCTCCTGAACAACCCACTGGTGCTGGATGGTGAACGCTGTTTGCTGCGATTGTTCTATCATTTCTTCAGTTAGTTGCAATTGTTTGTCAAATATTTTTGAAGCCACATGTGTTCATAACATCGTGTTTTAGATGTGCACCATCATAACTGGAGATCTGCATTTACAATACGGTGATTCCCACCTAAAGTCATCTGACCCAGCCTGTACAATTGACCCCCTTTTACCAAAGTCTCCATCTCACACCCCCTTCACCACTGAAAATCTCTAATCTGTTCTCAATATCTGAGCTCTCGTATTGCTATCAAGTATATTTTAAAAATAATTGATGAGTCTGTTTTCTTTGGAAACTGGACAGCAAAATAATAAATCTTGAATTTTTGTGCAAATACTTAACACGTTTATTACACTTATTTATAAAGTTTCATCTGCCTCAGCGTTGATAGAAAATAGCCACTAAAGATTTAATTGAAAAGTTTAAACTACAAGGTCTTTTACCTCAAGATCTAATATTTGTCAGCAAGTGGGCTCAGCTCACTCACAGGGTGTTGACATTTATGCTGTCGGTGTTCATGTCTCAACTTCTCTGAATTTGTGTCGGGACTTCTCCCCAGACACAATCTTCAACCTGTAAAAACATATTTTTACCTCAGTGTCTGATACAGGACTTCCAGTGCTCAATGAACGAACATGTTGTTCAAATATTGTCAGACCAAGTGGAAGAACGGGGACTGCCCTGAATGCAGGCTCTGGGATACTCACTGACCCTCTAGGTTCCCTGGGACCCTCACTGACCCCCTTAAGGCTCCATGCACAGCTCCCATCGCAGTGCCCGGCTGCCCGGGAGAGCTTCTTACTCAAGACTGGGCCGCCACCGCTTGTCCCTCAGAGTGCTGAGCTTGCTTGGAAGGTAGCTTTGGTCCACTGTGGAAGCTGCTCCCGTCCCTGGGGCTGAAATGCAAGCGTTTCTTGTCCAGAGGCCCCTTATAGACAAAGACAAGTGCTGACCTGTCCTATAAACAAGTGCTGGCTGTTCCTGCACTTGGAGCAACGACTATCCTGCTCGCCACGTCAGTGCAGATCCGGCGCCCCCTGCTGTCCATTCTGAGAATTACTGTGCTCTCCGTGCCGTGTCACTCAGCAGGTGGCGTTTTGGGGTTCTCCTCAAGACAAACCAGTCTGATTTCTGTGTGTTTTGCAAGGTATAGAATTACTTTATCTATTTACATAGTTTTAAAACTTTAGTTTGCCTCATAAATATAGATATTTGAAGCAACAGATAATTGTGTTTACTCACTTAAGTTCTTGGCTTAAAAAACTGACTACTCTTTCACCATTTAAAACTCTTGCTTTCCTTATTAATTCAAAAGACATCATTTCAGGTCAGTTTGAAACTGGGTGCAAAGGAGAGAGACAAATACTAAGGATTGCAACCAAAGTGCTCAGTAGAGAACAGGTAACTGTCTATGGTTTCCAACCTACATGCACAATTACAAGACACCTCACATTCCAACAACCACAAGACCTATTTTACAGGGAAAAATGAAGAGCTTAATATAGGGGCTGGCTACATCACCCAGTTAATGTCCACCAGAAAAGCGGAGTGACGGTCAGCGATGGTCACCACCAATCAACAGGAGTACTGGACATTATTGGCCAGTAGTGATGGCCACTGCTGGTTACCCAGGTGTGACATCACAGATACCAAGTGTTAACAGATTTCTGTGATTGTTGCATTGCACCAATGACTAAACAGCTCTTAGAGACAACAGGCCTAGGACCTTGGTGTTCCTCTCAGGTGATATCAGAGACAGAATTGGAAGTCCAGTCTCCACAAAAATCCTCAGCTACTCTTTCTTGGTGGCCAGTTGCTCGATACAGCTGCTGGATGTGACTGCTGGCCCTTCTTCACTCTTCAGAGGCCAGGAATAGAGGTTTTTATTTTGTCTCTCCCTAGGGGCTAGAACAGTTCTCTTGTATGCTGGAGTGCAATTTCCCTAGTTCCCTTTGGCCCTGGCTAAGTCCACTTTCAGGGTGCCCTACCCTAGAGTCTGATTGCATCATTTTTACCTCCTATGGCTGATTGGATCATTTTAGCACTAATCAGCTCATAGCTTGCACCTGATTGGTACGTTTTTTATGTGGAAGGTTCATATAAAAGGTTGATTAGCTACTGCATGGAGCCAGCATATGGTGGTGCAACAGCAAGTATGACCACTACAGCTAGTGGTGGCTCCTGCCTAGTATCAAGTTTAGAATCAAGTATCAAGTTTAGACTGGCAATCAACATACCCCAGATAGGTGCCCTATAGCCCAACCTGGAACATGACAGATAATTTTAGAACTGCCACACAAATGACAAGGCCAGAATGAAAATATTATGGGAGCTACTGCTTGTGATTTCCTCATGTGTCCTAAGTCAGTATATGCTATAGGCTTTGCTTTAGAGAGGACAGGTGACTGAAATCATGCCCAGAGTCTTAGGGAGGACCAGTTAGATGTAACAGATAACTGTTGCCAGCCCCTCACAGCCTCACAGCTTGCTGAAGAGAGAAGTCTCTGCATGGACTTTAGAGAAGCCTGTGATGTGTGTAAATGGGCACCAAAGCTGTGGTGTGCCCACATCAGCTGCAGCTGTGGGAGTGCAACCCATAGTGCACAGTCTGGTACAGCAGGAGCATGGATCTCATCTCCAGGAGCATAGGTTTGGTTCTCCATCTGTCTGCTGCCTAATGCAGAAGCGAAACAGGAGTCTTCCTTTGTTTTCCCTGTCTTAGTGTATTTGCAGGGTTGAATCACCTCATGGGAAATATTTGACCAAAGCATTTTCCAGGCACAGGTGCTGAATTCAGAAACTTGAGTTTCTAAAGGTTTGAGAGAGTGGCTGTTGATTATGGTCATCCCAGCCCTTGTATGCAACATGGTTGTATAAGTGTGTGTGTGAGTGTGCGTGTGTATGTTTGTGTATGTGAGAGAGAGAGAGAGAATGAACATATCTAGGATATGTGTCTCTAGGAATGTGGTCACAGCACTTCTCAGAAGCTAAGGGAAATGGGACCCACCATTGTGTAGGAACTGTGGTTAATGTTGCATTAAGCCTGTGGATCTGAAAGCCCCTGTAATGCCTCATTCAGCCCTTGCCCAAACACATTCCCTTGTTTTAGTTCTAGGAAATAAATGGCATCATGGCCTCGGGAGAACCTTCCTCACCCAGTGACTGCTCTGGGGCTGGCACACCACTGGGCCTTGTCCTGTGTAACCTGGCATCAGTGCTGTGCTACTCCTGGCGTTGCTGCCTGCAGCTGGTGACATGGGACTGGGTCCACCCAGGTGAATCGTCTTGAGGCTCTGGATCTCCTCCTGCTGCATTCACTCTCAGAGCTAGAATCACCCTATTCAGGTGATGCCAAGTGCAGAGCACCGAGTGTTGCCCTGAGCCATCAGATGCAGTGGAACCCACACAGGGCCCAGCTGCCCCTCAACATTTTCACATTGCAGATCCTTGTTGGGGAGGTACCCCTTCCTCTTGCTCTGTGAGACTCACCTGCCACCCTGACTCCCAGTCCCTGGCACTGTTGCTCTGGGGAAGGTCTGCTTCCTCCTGTTCTCTGCCTCCAAACTCCTCTCCATCTCACTTTGCAGACAAGTGGGGACCCTGTTGGGAAGATCCTGTAACAACACATCTCCAGGGGTCTCTGTACTCTGAAAGTCCCCACGTGCCCTTTCTCCAGGGTTTAGTGTAGGGTTTTGATGGGGTCCCCAGCTTGGGGTTCTGCTCTTCCTCAAAGACCCTATCTGCGTACGGGTGGAGTTCCTGGATATGTACAGAGCAGTTCTGTCTCTTCCAGGATGCCCAATGAGCTCCACGCCTTTCCGAATCTGATGTCAGTCCCTCATCTTGTCTCAGGTCTAATCAGAAGCTTTATGAAGGTCAGTTCACACACATTCAACTCTCCCTTCAAAGAGTACAATCCCGGGACATTGAGGATATTCAATGTCCTTCAATTTTGAAGTCATAATGCTATTTGCAGGATTATTTCAGCCTTTCTATTCGGTCCTAGCAGGCCAACAAGGAAGGAGACATGGTAGAAGACATGGTGCAGGCAAACCCTGCATCCCCATCCTCAGTCTGGCTGTAGAATCCTATTTGCCTGAAGTCCCTCTGAGAGAGCTGTTAGTGAACCCATGAGGCAACGTATCCCAGCAAGAGGGGAGGAACCACAGTGTATCCTCTGTTTCATGCTGGTGGGGGGATGACAGGAAGCCAAAACAGGAAGAGTCCCAGGAGTCCCGCTTCCTCTCTGGGTCTTCTTGGGGTGGGGGACACTGGGTTGGCATGAAGGTGGGGCTCAAGGGAGAAGTTTATAAGGAGGTGGGGGCCAGGACAGGACGCAAAGGCCAAGAAGGTCTGGGTGCAATAGAATCCTCCTGGATAAAATGAGTCACAGAGGACATCACAGAAGAAGACATGATATTGGAAGAATAACTGATGACAATAATGACAGTACTGTAATAATAATACTCAATAATAATAATAATAATAATAATAATAATAATAATAATAATAATGCTCTCCTGGCCTGGACATTCTACTAGGGTGACAATTGTCCGGGTCCCAAGGTTGTCTATATCACTGTACAACCTGGCTGTGTGATCATCAATCATGCGTACATGGGCAAAATATGTATTGACAGTGAGCTGTCAGAGGACTTCAAAGAACTTGAGCATTTAAACAGGTAGATTTTCTGCCCATCTCCTGAGCCCGCAGGACAGTCCTCATTCAACCCGCACTGGAGTCACCTGTGGTTGTGTCCCTCATGGTGCCTCTGAGACCAGCCGGTAGGTATAGGAAGCCACTTCGGGAAAATATTCAGAAAACTATGGCAGGTTTGGGTCTGTGACAGGGGGATGGAGTCAACATACAGGAGACAGGTTTTGTGAGAAAGTACTGCTGGGACCGTGGTGTCCACAGCTCGGAGGGAGCTAGCAGGAACTGAGCAGAGCTGCTGTGGAGCTGCCTGTTCAGCGTAGAAAGTTCATCTTGGAGGGGGGTGTGCTGTCTTCGTGGGTATGATAACCTGGCAGAGGAGCTCGCTGCGTTGGCCCAGGGAACAGTGAAAGCCCTGGGGGTCTTTGGGCAGAGCTCTGGGCACTGGAGAAGTCTCCATGTGATGCACAACACCAAGTGCCAGTGAGTAGAGCAGGACCGTGAGCCTTCCTCACAGATCTGGATCTTACTATCAAGAATCTGAGACAGAAAACAGGGTGACCCAGGTGCAGGCTGGATCCCCGTGGAAAATGCCTGTGTTGTTCCTTAATTGTCCTCTCACTTCACTGTCCCAGCAGGATTTCTTAAATCCAAGGAACCTCTTCCCACAGTTACTCCACCCTCTGCATTAAAAGTTGTATTTTGCCGGGCACGGTGGCTTGTGCTTGTAAGCTTCAGCCTATGAAGTGGCCGGGGCTAGGGATCGCGGTTCAAGTCCTGCCTGGGGCCCGTAGCGACACCTAGTTCCAAAAAATACAGCTGGGCATGGTGGCGCACGCCTGTCATCCCAGCTACCTGGGAAGCTGAGGTTGGGGATTGCTTGAGTCCGTGGTACCCTGGGCAACGAGAGCCTGCAGTTCCACGGGCAAAAATAGCGAGACCTAGTCTCAAATAAGTAAGTAAGTAAGTAAGTAAATAAATAAATAAATAAGTTAATTAATTAATTAATTAATTAATTTAAAAAAGCTATATTTTATCATGTTGGGGCACAGACATGATAGTTCAATTACTAATGAATAATGAATGTGAAAAGGATGTTTTCCCAAAAGTGTTCCAGAGAAATGACACAGCAGGCAGATAAAAGGGTAGGAGCCATACTGGCTCCCCAGATTGAGTCTGCCCATTTGCATCTTGCTTGGACCTAACTGGTGAGCTAACACATGAATTTCTTCATTGGTGAATTCAAAAAAGCACAGCTTCCAAGATTGGGCACAGGTACGTATTTCCCTCACTTCAATGATCAGGCAGACCAGGCTCATGATAGTACTATATACGTAATATTTTCATCTATGTCAAATATCAAATGGAGAAATACACTAGAGTTAGATCAAACCACACAGATGCAGAGAGATTCAGCTTTTAGGTATGCTATTGTGAAATTTTTGCATCCTATAAAAAAAGGAAATAAAGATCACCACAAAACAACCTGACCTGATGGAAAGCTACATGCTCACCAGAGAGCTTCCTGCTGACAACAAAGAAGAGGAATCCTGAGATTCTGTGTGATAACACTTGGGAGGATCCCAGGCTATCTTATCTCACCTCTTGGTAAGCAAAAAGGAAAAGATGTTATATATGTTCAAATTAAGATTCAAGTATCCATTTGAATCAACTAAAAACACCATCATACTCTTTTTCTAAGACGAATCACAGATTTTGCTTGACAGATCCCATGCATATTTTGTAGTGATCTTGACAATTTCCTTAACCACCACCAAAGCAGCCCCAAGTTGGCTATGGTGTCTGTGTGAGGATGGAGCGTGCAGGCTCTCACCGTGGGCTCCCCAGGGGTGTCGCAATCTGGAGGCAGACTCTGAGACAAAAGCACAACTGAGGAGGTTTATTGTGGAGTGACAATGTAAGAGACAGAATCACAGGGCACAGGGCAGGGGAAACTTTCAGGTCCAGAGTCACATGCCTTGTCCGGGTAGAGAACAGCCACCACCTGGGTGTCAGGACTCAGGGCCTCTTCAAACTTCAGCTTTCCCTGAAAACAAAAAGACATTTGGGGTGATTCACTGGGATCTTCAGGTCTCATGTAGTCCTGTCTTCATTCTCTGATTTCTGAGGGGCCTTCAAGATGTGACTGTATTTGAGTGGCTCCTGCAGGGAAAACAATGGGGGTCAGAACTCAGGCAGATCCCTGGACACACCTGTTTTCATAATTATCATTCCTAGTCGTGCAGATGCAGGTGAAGCTGAGGAGAAAAAAGCAACTTCCTGGCTTTTGATTGAGACTCAGGGAGCAGAAACTGGGGCCTATGTGTTCTGTGTTCAATTTGTTGGGTATACTTGAAGGAACAGCATTTGATGATCTGGGGGGAGACCTGTTGTTATCTGTGAGGGTGAGGATTGACCCACGTGTGAACAGACCCTTATGCTCCTCACGGTGCCCTCACTCTCATGGGTTCCATCTTACGGAAGGCATAGCTGGGGCTCTGAGTCCATCCACTGACATTTGGGAGTGGGGGCTGAGCACTGGGACCCTGGCACGGAATCCATATGTCTTAGGATCAGTTTGGGGAGAGGAAAGCTGATGGGGAGGGTGGAGACTGAGGAAACAGGAGTGTGGTGAGAGGGTTTAATAGGGGCAGGTCCTGACCAAACTGGGACTCCCCCCCCACCCTAGGTTCTGAATCATCTGGGGACCTAGGCTGCTACCCTACTGATCTGGTTCCCGACATCACAATGAGTCTCATCAGGGAACAAAAACAAGGCAGACAGCACACCCTGACAGCACAATGTACCCAACCCCAGGGCTCTTATACACAGGCAGGACCTTCAGTAACAGTGTCTTCGTAGCATGTGAACTCAAAGCTTCAGGACAACCATGACCTCTTGGGGGACAATTACATTGTTCATTACATGTATCATCTGAACACATGAGGAGGACCTGGGACCTCACTTGCTCCCACTCTCTCTGGTCAGGCTGCTGATCGTCCGGAGTGATCTCAGCTCCTAAATGGAGTCAATAAACTCCCACACTCACCTTCTCATGTAATTCAACACCCCGTGACCACCTTGGTGAGCATCACTCTCTTTGTTCGCTGGGGCCTTCCTGTTCCTTCCATCATGGTGGTCACCATTGTTATGTCATCAATTGAGGTCTCTCCTTAGGTCTCTTGAACTCCCTCAAGTTGGGTATACCTCATCCCTCACAGAACCCAGTATGGGGTGTATGGACATGCTCATCAGTACCCTTGGTTCCTTCTTTACAAGAGACACCAGCAGCCCTGTTTAAATTCTAAGAAAATGGAGGACCATTACAATGTCCTGAGGCAGCTTGACTCTTGCATGCCTATGTTTCCTGCAAAACTAAATCAGAAAGGAGATGAATATATTACACAGGTCAACTCGTACCCTTCAGACCTGCTTACCGAACTGTGGAGGTAGAGGTGGTAGCCTTGGTTCTGGGAGTTTCCAGGCTGGTGGAAATCTCAGGGGCAGCTGAGGTGCCATGAACCTCAAGGGAGGAGGTGGAGGTGGCCAGAAGACTGCAGATGGTGGCAATGGGGCGGCAGAAGAGAGGAGGCCTACAGGGGAACCCCGAGGAAGGAGGGCATGTTCTTGCAGGCACCTGAGGGGTAGGAGGGAAAGGAATGTTCACGACATGAGCACAGTGGTAGCAAGCAAGGCTGAAATCTTATGGAAGGAGGCTCACTTCGGTTATCACTCCTCCCAGTTTCCAGAGAAGAGATCAGGCCAGATATCTTTCCCCCCCCCCATGGGTCCTGTGGGCTTTGGGGTCACTGGCTGTCTTGTGACAGACACTATCACTTAAAATGACCACCTGTATCTGCACCTGTGATGCCTAGGTTCTGTCCTAAGGATCCAGAGAGGTAACAAGAGGTAACACATGCCTCCAAAAGCAGCAGATCCCAGCTTGGGAGAAACAAGTCCAGGACCACCCTGCACTTCTCCTCCTCCACACACAGAAACTGTTGTATGTTTAAGGGCAGAGAGGAAGGAGATGACAAATATGCTCAGGTGGGGGTCACAGCTCCTCCAGAGGAAGTGTTCCCTGTACCCATCAACCCTTGTGCTTCCTTCCAAAGGGCTCTCCCCACAGAAGGCGACCCCCAGCCAGACCCTTGGATTCCTGAAGACAGTGGGACAGGGTTTTCTGAGGTATACTGGGAGGTACAGACTTCTATTAGAAAGGTGGAATTGAAGAAAGTACAGAATTAGCACAAATGTGCTTTGGTTTCAGGGGTGGTGTTCGTGTCCTTGGTGTGCATGAGAGGATGTCGTAGATGACAGTGCATGGGACACCACAGGTCCTCCTGCTCAGGAGAGCAGCCCAGTGACTTTGCTGGGAGCTGCCCTGCGGCTCATCACTGAGCTTCACTATGTCACCTCTTGGGCCCATTTTCTATCACAAATCTGTTACCTCTGACACTGCAGAAAGATCTGCCACAGTTGACACTGAAGGAAGTGTGCTACCCTCATTTCACAGAGATGGCTCTGTGATGAGTAATGAAACTGCTCATTGATGAGTAATGAATTTCCTTCCTCTCTGAGAAGGTCCTGGATGCACAGGTTATACCCTGGGCTGGTCTAGGGTGTCTGCTCCCCCACACTGATCAAGACCCAGCAGGTAAGCCTTATAGGCTAAAGATGAGATCAGATAGGAGGGTCGTGACCTGCAGCCACTTGCCACTTTCCTATATCTAGATCTACTAGCCCCACTCCTGGGGAGGTAGGAAAGGTCAGCTGTGGGGGGACAATATGTGGAGTGAGCTGCCATGTCCCTGAGTTGTGTCCAGAAATTCAGTGTAAACAGCCTTCAGCCCTTGGCCTCTAAGCACAATGGTTTTTGGATGCACCATTGATGTGATGAATGAGGATGGAGCAGCCTGCAGACTCCTGGGAAGAGCTGCACTTTTGAGACAAGTGGTACTGTCAAGATGTCACAGAGCACAAAATCAGAGAGGAGGCCATTGACAATGCTACTCACAAAGATAAGTTTCCCAGAAAAAGCTCATGGTGAAGAACTATAGCTGATTGAACTGAAATGCCCACAGGTTTACCTTGTATCCTTTCTCTGCATCCGTAGCTGGCACAAAGTTGCCACCAGTCACAGGAGCTGCACCAGGTACTGAGTCTGACAAGGGTCACAGAAGTGATGGAGGTTTACTCTAACTTGTATAGATGGTGAGGAAGGAAAACAAACCCTCCCTTTTTCCCCCCATCATCCTCCATGTTCCTGCACATTCAGACCCTTTAATAGGACACAGGGTTCTCCACTGATCTCCTGACCCCTGAGGCCAAGGAAGACACCAGTCCCTTGACCTTGAGGAGGACACCAAGATCCCTGGATCAGGGCCTTTCACACAACTTCACCACCCAAATAGTAACAAGCCAACGCTCACCTAGCTGATTTCTGACACTACAACAGCTGTCCTAGTACTCATCAAAGCAAACTGTCGTTTTCAGTAAAGGTAAAAATAAAATAAGTATAACCGAAGGTGGGAAAATATCAACATGTCAACAGGATGAGGTGATTCCTTTTCCTGAGGACATGGGTGGGTTGGTCAACCTTTCAGTCACCACATGAACTGCCTCCATAGGAAAGCAGGCAAAGAAGAAATAATTTGAGAGAAATGCACTAACACAAAAAGGAAAATAGAAAAGGAAATTAGGCATTAACAGTGCATTTATGCTGTATCACTGATAAATTGGGGGTGTACAATTATATGGAAGTTTAATTTCTGCATGGGCTTCTGCAAGTTATAATAGGAATGAAAACAGAAAGCAAAGACCCTTTCCAAAATAGGAAGGAGCCCTTTTAACTGAGGGAAAAGAAAAAGAAAGCCTTCTCCATGGGCTCAAAGTGGGCAGGATGCTGGGCCACTTCCCACTGGCTCCATCTCTTCACTTCAGCAACCTGAAGACTAGAGCAGGGATAAGGGGAAACATTTGGGGGTCTGACCTCTACCAGTCACAGCATGCATATAGAAGTCTCTGACCTCCAGAAGTCTCTGACTGGGAACCTTTAGAAACAACCATTTGCTTAGCAGGAGCTTGGGATTTGTGCAACAAGATGGTGAGTTCATGGACGCAAGATGGACTTGGTGTGGTTTTGAGGTGGGAAGGTAGTCACTGCTCCTCCTATGCCTGGGCCCCTACCTCTCCCTGGAGGGATGGGCATCCAAGGTCTTCTAGCCATTTCTTCCTCCTTCACAAACTCTTCATGCTCCTTTATTCTTTCCTTTATCATTAACCTGGAAGATGGAACAACGCTGATTAACAATAAATATCAGAAAACCAAGATCTGTGCTAGACCGGAGAATGCTGAATTGGAGATGTAAAGTCCACCCATCATCACACCCTTCACCTGTTTTGCAAGTAAGTGGCTTCCCTGTGCTGCGCCTCCATCTTCACCAACAACTGATGCAACAAGATCTGTGGGGGAGACACAACCACCTTCAGTCCAGTGATAGTGTAAGCACACAGTGCAGGTGTGCAAGAGAAGAGAAGGACCCACTCACCCTGTTGTCCCAGACCACCTTCTTCTGCTCGACAATCTGAAAAGAGCAAACAACCAGATCCCTGGGTATAGGGTCCCAGCTCATTGCACCCCTGAGCTTGAGGAGGGGGGATCCCTCTGTAGGGAGAGGCGGGTTACCTGTTGATGATTGATAAAGTCAGTTTGCCTCAGTTGATTGATCACTTCTTTAGTTTCTTGCCTGTGTTCAATTTGATTTCATTCAATCAAGCACAATATAAAGAAAAATTGGAAATCACTTCTTAATGCCTACTCCCTTTACATATATCGCCCCCAACTCAACTGATTTGTTCATAAAGTATTTTGACAGGATTATAAAAACACTCTAGGATCAAAGCTCTTTGGTACATCATTTTATGATTTGCTGTTCAATAACCTGCCAGATTCTCAGTTGTTATCATTTAACTAATCCATTCTCAAAATTACCAGAAATTTACTATGTCATCAATATCTTATACTATCCAAAAGTGTTAGCACCTCCTTTTATTTATATCCATATCATATTTGCCAGAGTTAGAAAATCTAGGTCTATCCAATAACACAAGCATATTTGGGGACATGATTCACCCTACAGTGAGTGGCTATGTTAATGATTACAAAAATTAACACTGCCTTCAGAGGCTTTTGCAGGAACTAAGGTGCTGCACAGCTTTGGAATCAAGTCATTTTGATTCACTTAATCTATTTTGCTCTTTGTAAACAACTTTATTTCTTCTGTTAATTCTTCTGAACATTTACTGATATCACTAAACATATTGAGCCTGAACATATTACAAGGTTAAAAACCGAAAGAAGGACTACTCGAACTGCTGGCATTTAGTATGTGGACTCACTTGTACTTTTCAATTTTTTGAGTAGTTATTTTCAGTTTTGTCTCTGCCTCTGAGAGTTCATCCTCCTTTTCTTTCCTTGTATGTTGTTGCATGTTCAGGTTCCTGGTTGGGAAAGAGATATGATGCACAGCAGCCCATAGGACCCTGCCTTCAGATCTAGATTGAAGTGTCCCCTCCCCTCTGCTTCTGCCTCTGCCTCCTCCTCTCATGTTGGTGCCTCCTCTACCAGACAAGAAAGAGAGAAAAGCAGAGGAGAAACAGAAATGGAGATTTCTCAAGGACACAGTGGAAGGGCAGGCATAATACTGTAATGAATCAGGAAAAATATATGGAATAGTCTTCAGAGAAATGCAATTATGTGCCTGTTGAACACAGACATGCAGAAAGCAGTATATGCAGCCTGCAAACAAGATCATCTTACTTCTGTGCAAGCATTAGTTTATCCTGTGCTTCATGAAGAGTGTCTACTTTCTTCTTCAAGTTGTTAATTTCTGATTCTTTCTCTTTGTGGAGTGCTTCTAAATTTCTCACATCCTCTTCCAGCTGATTTTTTGTTTCTGTAAAGGATAATTTTCTGTTGTGTGTGCGCACAGGGGCTGGGAATAGGACAAATCAGAGAACCCCAAAAGACATGAGCCAACTTCTCCCTTCCCAGTGCAAATGCCCTTTCAGACTGGGGTGTCCTCTCCGTGGTCACACACCTTCCATCTGCTGCCCACTGGACCTCAGAATTGTCAAATCCAAATCTGGAGAATCAACCGGTGGGTCCTGTAATAGTAACAGACAGGAGGAAAGATATTAATGATTCCAAACAAGGTGAAAGCATGAAACATGACAGGAAGGTGTACTTGACGTGCGTAATGTTGATCAATAATATCTAACAGAAGAGCAAACATGGGGCATCCCAAGTGCAGGTGAGGACAGGAGTCAGGGCCTACAGAGAGTGAGGTGTGTCAGGCACCAAGGTGTGTGTGGGCATGCCCACCCTTCTGCATGGCCAGGAAGAACAGGGCCCATGAAGAGCAGTCAGGCCACCAGGGCTAAGAGTGAAACACCCACAGATGACAAGCTCTGCATCCACCTGAACTGCACTGGCCGTCAACCTCATTGGCCTTAAGCAGCCTAAGTGGGAATCAGTCGGCCTTTTCTTACACACTAGGGAGCTGCCCACAGGACCCTGCACACAAGCCAGTCTTCTGGAGTCTGTTCCCCAGACTGTAGTCCTGAAACTTTCAATAATCTTGTGTTGGACAGATGACTGGGGACACATGAAAGTGAGGATGTAGACAGTAGTTCAATCTCACAGCTCATGAATGATTTCAAATGGCTCTTTTCTTGTATAAAATGAACCCAACCTCCCCTGAAAACCCTCTGTGCAGCAGGAAGAGGGGAAGACAGTGACCAGTATGGCTGCATTCATCTCTCATATGTTCACAGGGATTTTCTCCTCCTGTCAGAAGGCAGCGCTGAAGGAACACTAGCCAGGTTGGGAAAATCCAACACCTTCTGATCTCTGAGCCAGGAGAGTCATTCTAGCACTAGTGTTGGAAAGTACAGCCCCACGTTCAACAGGTGCTGCAGCTCCAGACCCCACCCTCCACTGTGTGCCCACTGGGGCCTGCTGGACCCCAATTCTCCCAGAGCACAGCATTCTCACAGCACAGGACACAGAAACTGAAGCTGAACTCTGACCAGGTCCTGACTCTGGACACTATTGCTAACCTTTTTATATTTACTGGTGATAAGTTCAAGAACCTCCTGTATTTCTTTTCTCTTTTTTTCTCTCTTCCTGATGGTCTCCTTTAAAAAAGCACAGGGAATTACTAGCCATCCCTCAGTGCTTGCATTCTTGTTTTAGGAGGAAATCCAGGAATAAAGGGAATCTTACATTAAGTCTTATTTTCTCCTCTTTGAGCAGCTGGATTTCTTTTCTGATGTCCTGGAGGGATTTCTTTTGTTGGCATTTCTGTATGAATATGCATAAAAGGAATAATTGAGAATTGTAACAATAAGCCCAGGAAAACCTACATTCTCATGCATGACTCCATCCTTGCACAAATGCAGGGCGAAATACATTGGTCAGGGTTGTTTAGATCATGGAGGATTGACAGAATCAAGAAATAGTAGCTCAGTGTGAAAAATGAAACTTGGAAAAAATTGTCCTACCACTGGGAATTCAGGACACATATTGGATGGACAAGATACCTTCTGATTCCAGTTGTTCTGTTTGTCAATCAGTTGTTGCTTTTCATTTTTCATACGGTTGATGGAATCCAGAATTTTTTGCAAATTGACTAAAAAAGATAAGAGCAGCATCTAAGATTATTGGGAGGACCTTTCACACTCAGCTGTCCTGTGTGTTAGAGGCAGAGACACACTATCAGGTGCTGTGACTGTCATGACCTTTACTTTATTCATTAAATCATTTTACTTAGTGACACTTTGCAACTAAGAAACAATTTTTGATGAGATCTATTTAGATCTGTTTCTTTTTCAGTGTTGAATAAAAAAAAAAATCCTCTCCCATCACAAAGCACGTTAAAAAACAGTGGTTGTTTGATTTTAAGTTTAAATCTTAAATCAAGCAACGTCTCTCCTCTAATAATATGGAGAAACCAATAGACCCTTGTAAAAATATATAGAACTAAACCCCTTCCTCTGTCCCTGTCTGCTCCACTTCCTGCTGTTGCTAGCAGTTCCCCAAAAGAAGGTTGAAAACTCTTCAGGACTGGCTACTCTAGAACTGCAATATCCAGCACTGCCCAGGAGAATGCCTGGTATTAAGAGGAAGCAGCCTCAGGAGGAAGGGCCTTCAAAAACACTCCCACTTGAGTACACTGTTCCCTTCTGCTCTGGTGGTGGGAGGAATTGGACTCCCCAACATCCTGGTAATACAGATTGTCATAAGAGTGCTACACACAGGACACCCAACTACAGGGGGGCACAGAGGGAGAGTCTTCCTACACACCCACCTTGCCAGACATCAGTAGCAGGCATGTCACTGTCCTGACTACACAGAGCAAATTGATTTTCATTTCACCTGGGATGGCTCTGAGTCTGTCTTCCCACCAGTAACCTGGCTGCCACCTCTGCCAACACATGTATATTTGAGGGTCTCCTACATGCCAGGCAGTCACTCCACTCTCCAAAGACAGGGCCACTCACTCAGCAGAGGTCACAGAGCCCCTACAGGGAGTTGAGGCTTGTTTGCATTCTACAAACATCCTCCACTGCCATGTAGGGCTCCCACTGCCTCAGATTCTTAACACGTCATTGAAACCTCTGGCAAAGAAACACACTTTCCCTGAAACATCCCAAGTCTGCTCTAAACCTAAAATTTATTCAGATGCTGGTTCACCTCTGCATTTTGACAAGAGCCGTTGGATGACCAGGTGACTCCATTCCTAACTTCAGATTCACACTTTCACTTGTTCCCTAGACAGGTCTACAGAAATGTAACCTCAGTCTTTTCTCTGCTTCTTGGTCTCTTGCAACTCCTGGACTTTTCTCTCAGAAGTGTAAAATTTCAAAGCATTCAGAAGTCAGCAAAACTTCAGGAGATACAATATTTACTCCTTGAATTCAAACTCATATCAAATATTGGTACTGAGAAAGCATAACAAAGAAAATAAAAACCTAAGGTCTTACCTTCAATGGTTGATGCATATACCTAAGACAAGAACAAATACAATTATATTGGATGTGAGAACATATTACTAGTACCTGTACTACCTGCAATCCCTGGTACAGTAGTGAAAAGCATAACTCAAAGAAATTATAGCACAGTTACCCTCCCACTTGCCTGGGTAGATATGTTCTAATGCCCTATATGGCTTAAGTTAGTTCTCGTATGTACATTAAATTAAAGTTAATTTATAAATTAGGCACAGAAAAACATTAATGATGATACAAAATAAAATAAAACAATTTTAACAATGTACTGTAATAAAAGTTTTGTGAATTCAGTTTTTCTCAAATATCTTATTGTAAGTAATGCTTCTGGATAGGGTTTGACTATGAGTATCTAAAACCATGAAAGCAAAATGACAAATATGGGGGGAACCATGAAAATAATTTTTTTCAGGAAAATAATTTATAAGATTGAAAATAACAAAAATTATAATTTCCTACTTAACACCTGATATTTTATAAAATATATCTAATCAAGGGCAGAAGGTACTTACTTCTGAGCAAATGATTCACTTTCATTTTACAAAAAAAACCTCTAATTTCATTAATGATTGTAGCCAAATTTTACTGTTCAAACCAAATCCACTCTGAAAGTCCAGAACCTACAATTATTTTAATGTCCCAAGAAAAACAGGACAAGAGAAGAAATGGCAAAATTTTTGTTCTAAATCATGCCTCTTTCATTCATCAGAAAGCACATCAGACATCAAACATGGTATTGACTGATTTATTAGCTGATTTGATAAATCATTTTTCATGTAGCACATCCCATAATCTTTGCAGACCACTTGAAACAGAACATCTGTTCAAGTGAGAAAGAATGAAAGACAGAGAGAAGGCACAGGCAATAACAGGAATGACAATAAACATTTCAAGAGAAGTGCTACCCACACCTAAGTCATATCCTTGGGAATAAACTGAAATCCAGACAGACTGAACACCAAGGAAAGACACATTTTCTGAATCCCTAAAACATATTTTCACTTTCAAAATATTTAAAAATTGTTCATTACTGAGTCTAGACTCAAATAACATTCTAACATATTGTAGTATCATTACAGTATCAACAAGTCAGTGTGAACAATATTATGATAGAAAGCACATTATGAAAGACAAAGAGAAAATCCTGGATAATCTTTTAAATTCATAGGCTGCTCATTCTCATGAGTTTCCCTGCCCTCTACTACCTAATCCAACAGGCCTGAGTCAGAAGCAGGAAGGATGGACTTCCAAAGACCTTCATAAGCAATTTTTAGAAAATGTTTCTACATTGTTGTGTTCTCACCAAGAATACATAATTGCCTTGTTCACTGAACTATTTATTAAAACTATGAAAGTATTTTACAAAACTAACTTTCATTTCAAGTATTAATTTATGTACAAGATAGAAATCTTAAAAAAGAGTTATAGAGTTGGATGTCTGGTATCTACTCTGGCTTGTTCAAAGATTGGACAGCATCACTTGATACAGAGGCAAGATAAAAACAGTCTGCATCGAAAATCAAAAACTCTTCATAGACCTATCAGAAAACTGATGGCTCAGGACACACTGTTGCCTACAGAATTAGATGTTGGGTGCTACCTGAGATGGAAGAGATTGATAGCAATCAGAGAGACCAGATCCTGGATCAGGATTTGATGAGCACAACCAAGTTAGCTTTATTGTGAGCTTAAGACCCTTTATGCCTTGGCAAAGAATGATTACAATGAAGACAATAAGGAAGGAAAATACCCAGGATCCTCTAGGAGGATGAGGCATTCAGGAAACATACCTGTGGGGGTAAACACTTTTATCTTCTGGGGACATGTCTCTTTGGTGGGACAGTCCTAGGTTAAGGACCTGCCATCACAGATAAGACACTTGCCTGTAACCACCTGGTGTGCCAGAGATAGATGGAAAGATAAAGGTATTCCTTCATCTAAGGCATATCTCTTTATATCAATGCCCCACAAGTAGATACAGATAATTGCCATTCACTGGAACAGAAGGTCAATGTCAGAAATCTCTTTGGGCCCTGATCACCCTGGCAGGGAGACCTCAAACTGTCATTGAATTCTTAGAGGTACTGTGTAGACCAGAATGAGATTTTAAAATGCCTGGTCTGGTGTGGCTCCCATATTTGTGTGAGATTTATCTTTAGGATCCTCATAGGTTCTCATGATAGGGGGCTGTGGTGAAATGGGGGGGGGGTTATGGCCCAGAGTACTGGTGGTGCTGCATTAGAATAGCAGCTATTGTTCATTGGTGGGTGCAGACTTGGAGAAGGGAATTAAGCCTTCTTCTGAGAGAATAGGTTGAGGAGATTAGGGAGGAGACTGAGGAAAAAAACATGTGGAGAGAGAGAAGTGGGGAGAACAGAGAGCAGAGGAGCTGCAGGAGCTGCCAGCTGCAAGGTGCGGGAGCAGGTAGGGTGCAGACCCTAACCTGGCCCGGGCTGAGGAGCCCAAGGAGCAGGTTGGAGAAACTTGTGACTCGTGTAAACTGACTTGGAAATTTGGTGCTTGAGAGGGAGCAACATTGCCATCTTGTTTTCATTTACCTTGAAGTGAGTAAAGTTGTGCCTTTGGAAGAAGGAGTGATGGTACCATCTTGGCTTCTACATGTGGCTTGAGGATGGGGACAGTCACCATTTTGAGAAAGCACATGGCTGAAGGCCACGTGTAGCCTTTTGGGCTGGAAACTGGACTGGTTGGTAAGACTACCAAAGGGGTTCCTTGTACCCTCAGTGACTCTTGTCTATTTTGTCTTAAAATAAGTAAAGCTGTTTATGCCTCCTTTTCAAGGTTTATGTGGTCTTGCTACTGCTTGCACAAGCTGGGACAAACCAAAAACCTAAGGAGTAGCTGGGTTAATAGGGCCAGTTGCTCCCATTTGTGAGTTTCATTAAGTACCCCGTTTTGCTTGTCTTGCTACCTGATATCACTCACAGTGAATCTTAGACAATAATCCCTTCATGTAGTTGCTAGGAGAGTGGCAAACGAGGCATTCAGAGACAAACTCAGCATATTCTTTTTCTTTGAAAAAAAAAAAAAAAACAACAAAAAACTATTTACAAGAGCCAGCCTGGGGGTTTTATCAAAGCTTAGGCAACATAGATAAAAGGAAATACTCTATTGCAGAGCTCTTTCTTCTTTCCATCTCCCCAGAGAATAAAACTCAGTCTACCACTAGCCAGATCAATATGAAACTTCACACTAGAGACATTCTTAATTCAATTCCTCTATGCCACAAAAACAGCATACATGCCAAAACCTTGTAAGGCACGCTAAAAGAAAAAGCCATTAGTGTGTACAGAGAGCAATCTTTATAATAACAATGATAAATATTATAGTCATATTTATTATAATTAAATCACAATTATAGAGATAATGGGATTGCCAGGTCTTGAACTTAAAATCACTGATTAATATGAAAATTCGGACAACATGCCATAAGAGATACAAAAACAAGCAGAAAGATGAAAGTTCTAAGGATTCAAAAGAAATTTGAGAAATGAAACATGGTAACAGAAATAATACTTAGACATGTCACAGGATGATGTTAACGAAAAGTCAGCTTGAGAGCACTGGAAGTCTCCACCCATGAGAGGATTAAGGATGCTGGATAAATGCTCTATGGACACCACCCAACCCAAATCTTGCCCTCAGGCTATAGCTGAGACTGCTGTCAACCTTGCCCACCTTGCCCACCAAACTCAATCTTGCCCATCTCACCCACTGAACAACCTTACCAGCCTGCCGAACTTGCCCACCACAACAGCAAAAGCCATGCCCCATGTCCTTACCCCAATAAAAGCAACCACCCCTGCCATGTGGGTGCAACTTCGCTACCCCTGCCTTTGAATCAGTGAACCTCTACCAGAGCACAGTAATAAACTTTACTTTTAATTGGCCTGGCTTCTGTTCCTTCCTTCCTAGCCTCCTTTCAGTTAGTAGATACATCGTACTTCTTTTCAGAAAATATGCTATGAGTAAAGAAGGGGAAGGAAATACTTCATTGTGAAAAGAGAGGACACATTCATCTAGAATGCTGTAGCCTTCAAAACATATGTCAGAGTAAGGAAGATTACTGTGAATAATAAGGGCCATTCCTTTATAGTGAAAGTGTCAGCTCTTCAAGAAAATGTCACCTTAATTTTTATGCCTCTAGCAGTCAGCATCAAAATATATGAAACAAAGATGGAGACTTGACAGGAGACAGAGTGCAGTCCATTTTTATAGCTGGTACTGTAGGACCTTCTCATACCTAGACTGATCCAGCACATGGACACCCAGGGAGAAAACTGTTGACCCAAGCAGAGTCATCTCAGGGGCCCCAATTGCCACCTGCACAATACATCACCCAATAGGCAGAATTCACGAGTTTCACCAATAAGCTAGACCATAGACAGGATTATAAATACTTCTTTACATATAATAGAGTAATACAGCAAGTAAGTTCCCAGACCACAGAGATTTAAATAAGAAATCAGTAACAAAAAGATAGACTAGAAAACTACCAAAAATCTACATATTAAATAACTTTTGAAGTACATGTAAGTCAAAAAAGGCATGATCATATTTTATGTTGATCTAAATGAGAATGAAAATAAGATATGAAAGCTTGCAGGTGTTGAGTAAAATGTGCTTAGAAAAATGTGTAGTTTGAGTGAAATAAAATGTCCTCTAACAATAAGAATTCCTCCCAGCTTCCCATTGCATTCTTCTAGTCCATCTTACCATTTACATTCTTATCAGTTACACTTACCAGATAGCAGGAGTACTTACCTTAAAGAGAGCTCTGCAGAGCATCACAAAGAATCCCATGTTGATAACAAAAATGGTCACTTTCTATAGATTTAAACAATATTGAGACCCATGATGAGAATGATCAGTCAAGACAAGCAGAAATAATAATATATGAAAGAATGAGGATTCTCAAAGGCATTTGTAAGATACCAGTCACATAGTTTCATGTACAGAAACCCTAACCAACCTCCAGGAGGTAACCTCAATGGGAGTAGGAAGAGACAGATTCAAAGGATCCAGAAAACTGGTGGCAGAGGTGACAGTTAGTTGTCTTTGCTATCTTAATGAGCTGATGATTTCAGTGTACATACATATGTCAATTGCTTGCAAACTGTATTCATCAAAAAAGATGCTATTATAAGAAATGATATTATACTTAAGTTAAAGGTAAAAAACCTAATATACAAATCGTTAGAGATTTCAGTTTGCTAACAAACACATTGCAAATATTTTTAACTACTAACAGAATGTATGAAACGAAGTCAATTTAAAATGTGAAAAAGAAACTAGTGCAGACTTATACTGGATGAAAAGTCGACATCTTATTTTGTATCTTCATGAAGTACCTGAATAAATTCCATTCTGTTTTCTGCAAAAATATGTCCAAACTGTATGGAGGAATGGAAGAAAGAATTACAAACATGCAATAAAGACACAAATGCGAAGATAGACACAAACACAACTGGGAGAGATGGGCAGCCACCATTACAACACTGGGATTAGTAGTGGCACACAAATTACAGACTATTGTTTGGCCCATTTCTAAAATCACAGAGATTGTCCCGTAATGTTTAATTCCAACTCATGGCACACAATGCCACTTTCTTAAAGTACATCAAGATTTGCATAAGAGTGATTTTATACTTTATAACTAGAGCTAGTTATGATAAGGGAAGTAAGCTCGAGATAATTTCGAGTAACCAAGAAAATAATTCACCTTACGGTTTCATTATTGTGCCTCAATCAGTTATTAACAACCATGAAACTTAATATAAAATTTCTAGAATGTATGATCACTAAAACTGAGCCAGCTATGTCATCTTACAAAATGAGACTTAAGTATGATTTAGGAAAAGCCTACAATGTAAGTCACAGTGAATCACAAAACAAGCATCAGTTCTGTGTAAGTGGAACCTCTCTAGAATGCAGTCTGACTCAGGTCATTTTCATGTTCTGCCCCAACAGCTGAAGTCAGGAAATGAGTGCTTGTGACAAAGGGTCACTGTTCTCAGGTCACCACTGTGGAAAGTAGAGCAAGAACGCTCAGCACAGAGGTTCCAGTGCAAGCAAAGGCCCAGAAAAGACAGCCCTTCTGGTCACTAACTGGTCACCGCCCTGGCCCTGGCCCTCATTCTTTCCCAGACAGTTGTGGGGGTGCTGAGTCAGTAGTGGATTCCTACCTGGATTCCAGTCCAAGGGACTCCTAGCAGCTGAGGTTCTGTCAGCATAGGGTCAAAGGGATAGGGGACAAGTGCAAAGCAAATACATTCCCCAAAGTGCTCCTAGAGGAGGCAGTGTGAGCTGCACTGATAGACTAAATTGCATGAAGGTGAGCCTCTCATTCCCGTCAAGACTCTGAGTGCCTTCCCTCCCAGGCTGAGCAGAGAGAATAGACTCTGATGCAAGTGTCCATGTGCGATGATGCAGCTTTCAGGCAGGGATCTGGGGATGGCACCTTCACAAAACCCTCGTTCAGAGCGGGGAATAGCCATTCCCAGCCAATCCACCCTCTCAGTGAACTCAGAAGCTCTCTCCCCTTATTTCCCTGGGGGCAAACATTGTTTCTCCTGACAGTGAACTTTCCAGTGAGACCTGACTTTTTTCCCAGATGGGCAATTCTAAGGGTATCAATGACTCCTCCTGAGTTGGGCGGATCAACACTGTGCACATGCACATTTTGCTAGGGTGGGGCCAGCCCTCATCAGGTCCGGAATATGTCATTCCCATTGCTCCCCTTTGTAAGTATCTCAGCATGTGACTCTTTTCACACCTGCTGGGCTGATGAGGACTGATTATCCTGCTGGACACAGAGTTCCTGGGGTGACCCCCAAAAGCAGAAGGAGGATTCAGAAGTAGCTAGAAGTCAGCACACCAGAGCACAGA
The DNA here is from genome assembly GCA_004024945.1 of Uropsilus gracilis. Taxonomy (NCBI): domain Eukaryota; kingdom Metazoa; phylum Chordata; class Mammalia; order Eulipotyphla; family Talpidae; genus Uropsilus; species Uropsilus gracilis. The sequence continues at coordinate 33,322 of PVHY01008954.1, forward strand.
GCACTAGGGACATTACACTCTCAACTAGGCTAGTACTAACCGCAAGCTGGATGCCCTGGCTCCAGGGCTTCCAAATTATAATTAGCAGCAACGTCCTTACAAGAAAACAAATCCCTGAAGGCTGGATCGAAAACTGGCAGAACCTGAAGTGGTATCTTGTCAGGGTGTCCAGGAGTCAGTCAATGGCCACGATCTCTACTCAGTATTGTTTCTTACCTTTCAAATATAACTCTTGGTTTATCATTCACAGATCACACAATTCCTTCCATAGAGCTTTACAACCTAGTGACTCTCTTTATCATCACAAACCCCTCTGTACTATTCCCAACCTCCCTCCCCGCCCCCAACCTTGAGGTTTCAGTCTCAGAAACACTGAACTGCCTGCAGTGGCCCATGGGGACTTATACTGAATCACCAGGTGAAGGAGCCCAGTGAAAGAAGAGCAGCCAGAGACTCTGGCCTCTACTCACTTTTATGGCGATGTGAAAAGGAGCCTCCAGCAGGAAGAGCAGCCTCTGCATCTCCATGTTCTGTCGTTTCAGGGGTGTATGAGGTGGATACTAAGCAATAGGTGGAGAGTACAAGAAGGAAGTGGAGGGGAAGAAGGAAAGAGGGGACAGGGTTTGAACTGAGGGTGGGGTGGGGAGGGGTTAGGCAGGGAGGGAGTGTTGGATACCTTTGAGAAGGGAGTCAGGGAAAGTACTAGGGTCAGATCAAGTGCTAGAGGAAAGGGAGCAGGCTTCAAACAGGTCAGTAGTCAGCAAGATACAAGTAGCAAGTGGGAGTCACATGAGAAGTTGGAGTGGACAAGCTCTGTCTTCCTCCGAGTCTTCTCCTGTGTGGTTGCTGTCTGGACAACACGGATGCTTTATACCCACTCTTGACCAATCCCTGCCCTTGCTCCCATTATATCATAGAGGACATTCTGAGTGACCTCATTTTTAGAGTGCCCCTCCCCCCCCAGAGCTCCAACTGACACTTTCGTTCTCTCTGGAGCCTTGGCAGACTACTGGCTTTTGGTTCTTCCAATTCAGGGCCCCTGGCCCCAGCACCTGGTCACTTCCTTCTTTCTTTTCCACTGGCAGTGACTGAAAATCATACTGCGAATGTGGCAGAACTGTTAAAAGAACCAAATACACAAGCACAGTGGGAGGTATACACACCCCTCTCTCGGACATTGTAACAACTGAAACAGGTGGTTATGTCACTTATCTATGTCACTCTCTTACTTGCTACTATGGGTTTTACATAAGAAACTGAAATGGGGGGAATTCCAAACTGACTCTCATACCCCCAATCCCCCTCCAGGATCTCCAGAGCTTAAGTACACTCCGGGACTTCCTTGGGCTTGGGAACAACTCCCAACTGAAATCGGGTCTCCAAAGAAGGAGGCAGGGGGGCAGGGGCACAAAAGCCCTCCTTTTGACCCAATTTCACAATGAGCATGGCAACACCAGGAGTGAGTGATAGTTGGATGGAGTGTTAAGGACAAAGAGGGAAGCCAGAGGCAGTTAAATGTAATGACAAAGACAAAAGCCAGCGATGCTAGCCGCAGAAGCAAACTTTATTTGAAAATAAGTTTGTGAGGAGTGATGCCGTGCTTGACCAGAACACAAGCTGGGCTTGTAGGGGAAGTGCATGAGGGTTTTATAGTCTTTGGACCCCTGTTTTGGGGAAGGGGTGTAGACAGAAAGGGAGGAGGTGTGACTGATGGAGTTTTCTGATTACATCCAGGTCCTTGATTAATGATCTGGGTGGGGGATGTTTCCAGATTTGGGTTTGTTTAGGGAGAAGTATTGTCTTTTTTAGGTGGAAACCCAGGGACCCAGATGAATACACCAACCCCACTTTGCTCAACAACCTTTATTCTGGTCTGAATTCCTAACGTGCATGTTCTGCAGGATTCATACAGCTTCTGACTCAATCAGACCCAGGGCAGCCTTACATCCTTGCTGCAAGTCCCACCATTTTTTATTGTTATTTAAATGTATCATTAACAGTAAGTATTTTATCACTGTTATAATGCTCAATTAATGTCCCATAAAAACAAACAAACAAATAAACAAACAGCATTAACAAGAAAAACAAAGGTGAAAACGGGGAAACTGAACATGGCACTAAATTATGTTGACAGGTATTGCTGCTCACAGAGCCCCAGTGTCAAGGTGTCCTGGTTATGAAACCAAGTCTGGGGGACTGGAGTTGGCCTGGTTTGTGGGCCTTCGCTAACATGCTTAAGGCTATAGCATATTCCCTGAAGCGGACACAAAGGGAGAGACAACCATAACAGGATTTCTTTACACAGGGAGATACAGCAGAGCTGACAGAGAGTTACTAGGCAGCCATGTGGTCACAAGTCATTTATCCTGTCCCAAATAAAGTTTCCTGAGTAGAGATCAAGATCAAAGTTGAAGCTACATGTGCTTAGCTGATGGCTTCTCCACAGTCATGCCTTCCTTATCAGAGGTTTAACTGCTGAAATCACAGCAGTTTAACTTCTCCAAAGTGATAGTGGGTGACTCAAAAAAACTAGAACGATGCCATCAGCGTGGCAGATCCTGCATGCCTTGAGAGTAATGTGGGGATGAACAATGTGGGTGGAGTCTAGCAGGACATGATAAAAAGCCTGAGCAAGTAAGAAGGAAGAAGCAGCAAGGGGTGAACATGGGAGTAACAGAGTGGCCTTGGCAGGCACCTCCCAGGGGTACGCAGATGCCAGCTTTGTCAGGGAGGAAAAATAGTGGACTTTTTGGCCCTGTCAGACCTGAAGCCTCTGGTTTCTTATACAGATAGTTAATGGCCAAAAAAGTTGGGACCCTGGGGAAATGGAAAAAATGCTTGGAAACCTGTTTTTGCTTGAAACTGGAGCCTGGACTGTTAACAAGAAGATAGCATGCTGGAAAATCTGTATTTGCCAGAAAAGTTTACACCTGAAGTCTTGGAAGACGTTTATCATGGAAGAGAAGACAACTTTCTGGAAACATGAACTTTGAACATGCTTCATGTTTGAAGAGGTGAGTGTTATCATTAATCTTTTGTTTTATTTGAAATTCTCAGAGACTGCAAGATGCTGGAAAAGAAGACAGATGCCGTCTTTTTTGACCCACATAGCTGAAAGACCCACATAGAGCTTTGTTTCAGACTTAGAGACTGGGGTCTGGGGTAAGATGAACAAGGGTCGCTTGTGGTCTCAGTGACTCTTGCTTTTTTACTTTCTCCCTTTTGTAAATAAATCCTGTTTTATTTACTTTTAACCTGGTTGTTCTCTAACTATGGCATGAGCTGATGCCTTCCTGGGGAGTAGCTGAGTTTAAGTACAGCTTTTTCCTCTGTAAGTTGGTTTTTGTGGCTTTTGCTTTTGTACCTGATTTTAAAAGTACCAGCAGTAAACTTTAGCAGCTTAACTGCCCAAACATTAGCAGCTTAACTGTCAAAAGCCCAAGAAGTTTAGTTGCTAAAAGCCCCATCTGAACCTTTTTTCCCCTGCAGCCCTCACTCAGGTGTAAATACAGGACAGCCCCATGTTTACCATCAAGCTGCTATGACCATCATTCATTGGCCCAGAGGTTGCTTCTCACTGTTTTTCTTATGGTTAGAGAAAGAGAGACTAAGTACAGAAGGACTGGAAGTCACTAGACCAGAAGTAGGGTAAATGGATCTGCCTCCAGTGACCTCCATAGGAAAGTCAATGCTGTCTGGGAATCTTGTGGGCAATGGGAGTCTGGAAGCCTTATTATTATTATTATTTTTTTTTTTTTGAGACTAGGTCTCGCTATTTTTGCCCATGGAACTGCAGGCTCTTGTTGCCCGGGGTACCACAGACTCAAGCAATCCCCAGCCTCAGCTTCCCAGGTAGCTGGGATTACAGGCGCACACCACCACGCCCAGCTATTTTTTTTGGAACTAGGTCTCACTACGGGCCCCAGGCGGGACTCGAACCGCGATCCCTAGCCCTGGCCACTTCATAGGCTGAAGTTTACAGGCACGAGCCACCGTGCCCGGCCCTGGAAGCATATGTATGTGTGTACATGTATAAACCTATATATATATAATATATAAACATATATATTATATAATAATATATATAAATATATAATATATATAATATATTATATTATATATAATAATATATAATATATAATAAATTATATATATATATAAACAAACCTATGTGTCTGAGTTTCTGCGTCTGTGAGTAAACCAATGGTAGACATGAGTTTACAGCTGTGCATCTACCTCTGGACATCTGTGTCTTAACTGTGTATATCTGTCTGCATTTGTGTGTTGGTGTTATCTAATGAATATGTATCAGTCATGCAGATCTCTGTGTGTGAGAGAGTAGTACTGGTGTGTGTTTTGGGGCTTATGTGTTCCTGCGAGAGTGTCTGTGTCTTGTATCTGTGTGTGTCCTTATTATGGGTATGAATTTGCTACCATTTGGGATAATCCTGAATTTACCTGTACATATCTGTGTTTCTCTTTATGTCTGTGTTCTGGGTCTGGGTCTCTTTCAGTTGTTGTTTGTGCTTATGTGTGTGTGTGTGTGTGTGTGTGTGTGAGCACACACACACATGTCTCTGTCCATATCTCTGTGTTTATTGCATGGGTTGGCTCATTATAAATTTATAGATTTATAAATCTATGTGTATTTTTCTCCTCAAGGTATCTGAAATACAGGTTTGTGTTAGAGTGTGTCCATGAGCCCTATAACTGAGTCCCCTCATTAGAATTTAGATGATTCCCAGTCAGAATTTCTCCTGCTGTGATATCTGTGTGAGAGTGCATGCTTAGAAGCAGGCAGTTGTGAAAGGAACTTCTCCAAGGCATTGATCCAGAGGATAAAAAACACTAAATAAAAGATAAATATGTATGTATATATATAGTATATATATAAGATATTTATATGTATTTATGTACATATATACATATACACCTGTTCATTGCAGGACAATTTCCACTATAATAGTCAATTGTCTGCTGACCATGAGTTCTCAGGGCCACATATCTAATCCTCATTGACTATTCTCCTTCCAGTTGCCTGGGACACCTAAATGGAAGAAGTGATCCTTCTACTAGAGGTTTAATCTAACAGAAAAAGAACTGCAAATACATATAAATTCACATGTATAACAAGGAAAAAGAGCAGAGAAAGGAAAGGAAATATCAGCAATGGTTTCTCAGTAAAGACACCAACATAGATGGCTAGATGTGCTTGTTGAATATGGGCAGGTCCAGATTCTTCAATAGGCACCAGCAAGGTTTCTGTTGCAAATTCCCAACTGATTGGGCCTTTAATTCCACCTCAAAACCTGAGAGTTTTGAGTACTAGAGAAACCAAGAGGTTAAGAACCCTCCCAGAACAGCTTTGGAGAAAAAGACTCAAGCAGAAAGCTAATAGCTAAAGCAAAAGAGACCTATGTTATTTAAAATGGAAGAGAGGTAAGGAAATAGGTAAGGAAACAGGTATGGTTCGTGGACCATTTCCAATGGTGTGTGTAGATTCCCCCCACCAACAAGCAATTCTCAGACTCTACCAGGATATGCAAGAATTCAACTTAATTCTGCTCAATCCTGCCACTGTCTCCCTGGAGAGAGCAAAAGGACTTGGTCTCCCAATACTGCCCTTCCCTCACACAGGAGCAACAGCCCAGGCTGTGCTTCTGATCAACCAGCAGACTGGAAGTTTCTGTCACTCCCTTCTCAGACTTAAGGCACTAGCCAGCAGTCCAGGTTGCTGTTATTTGTACTCTGACTACACTTATTCACATAAATCAGAGTTCCCAAAACCCTCTCCTCGGGTTCAATTTATTTGCTAGAATTGCTCACAGAACTCAGGAAACCATTTATTCACTAGCCCTCTAATTTATTACAAAGTGTATAATAACTTAAGACCAGCCAGATGGAAGAGCTGCTTAGCAAAGGTATGGGAAAAGAGCACAAAACCCCCATACCCTCACATCTGAATGACCTTTTTTTTTTCCTTATAAATCACTATTAAAGGAAGCTATACCATTGTCAGATTTGTCTTCAATGAACGAAAACAAACCAATAAACTGTGGGCCTTCTCTTCCTGGGATTTCAAGGACTGAGGGAAAGAAGGGGAAAAGTCTGTGAGTTTTCAGACCCTACACTCAGAATTGCAGTGATAGAAGAAGATGGGAAAAACAAGGAAGGACTGATAATCACACAGGTTCACAAGCCCCACTAAATGCATGCATCACCATGGGAAGGGTTAGAGCATGTGCGGCTTTGAAATACCCTTTGATAGGGGTGCAGGAAAAGGAGGCGATTGAGCAAGACATTGTGAAGGGTAAAGTAGTAAATCTGCACACACACACACACACACACACACACATACACATTATTTATGACCTGTCTACTCTGAGTTAATTGCCAGCCCAAGGACACTTCTAGAGGAGTGAGGGAACCAGTGCTATCAGAAGACCAGCCTCAGCACCCTGGAAGTGTGAGGTCAGGTGTCCAGAAGAGCAGTAAGAAGTTCTGGGAGCTGAACATCACAGGTTGCTGACATCAGCGAAGGCCAGTCTGCTTCTGAACTGTTTTTGTTCAACTCAATATTAAAAGCCAGGTGGAAATGAGATGTTAAGGCGATTTTGTTAGGATATTAACCGTCCCACCCTTTACTCTATCCCTGTCTTCCAGGTTGCTAGCTATCTGATTAAAGCACACCTTTAAGTTTCAATTCCTGTCTCCACTTTGTTGGCACTTGGTGGTGACAGGTTACCTGAACTCTGGACTTCCAGTTACACCTCATGGCTTCCCAGTGGCCAATGAAACAGGACCCACAGATGTCAGGGCATCAATCCCACAATTAAGATCAGTGACTAATTCCCTAAACCTAAATCAAGGTTTCCAGTGACGTTTCCTGGTAATCTGAAGGTTCTTTGTTTCTTTAAAAAAAAAAAAAAAAAAAGACACGTTAGAACTGAATGTCTGAAAATCAAAGTTGGTAGATTCAGGCAAAAAATAACAAGGAATTTTTCAAGTAGCATTGTAGAGAAGCCTCCTTGAACATGGACTGTGTTAGAATGATGGCATCCAGTTTGGCCCTTAACTTCTACCTTTTTGATCAAACTTAGGATGATAGAGCTAGACTCTAAAAGAGTAGTTTCTCTTTAGGGACCCCTGCGAAGAAAAAAGATATAGATCTTCTTACCTGGGAGGTTTAAAGATTTCAGATCTTCACAGCCCCAGGCTAAAGGTCTTTTACAATGCTGTTTCTTTTTGTTATTTATTATTTTCATTTTTAAAAAAATGTATATATATTTCACATCTTTCTTTTCCCTGGGGGATCACCCACCTCCTTCCCTCCCTGATCATTGCTTCCCATCTTGTGTACTTTAGTTTTGCTCTTAGCATGCTTTGACTTTTCCTCCTGGTTGTTCGTTTGTTTTTCTTATATCCCATATATAGTGAGACTTATTCTTATTTTCAATTGAATAATGTTTGGATAGGATACCCACAGAGACAAAGAAAAAAAGCCCAGTGAAGTAGCAGAAAGAACTTCAGATGAAATGTCAAAAAAAACCCAAACGCTTTCATAATTGGTCTTGCATTGCAAAACTATTAAATATGAATTGATTTTATTGCTACTAAAAACGGTGACAATTTTAAGTTTCTGGAAAAAAAATCATCGTAGTTTGTATACAAAATAAATGTAATGGTTCTTTTTTCCCTTGTCTGATAAAACTTTCATGTATTTTAAAATATCAAATAATATTTTGTAGAGGCCTGCTGTACATGTTTCTCTCTTGATATCTGTACTGGATGCCATGCAGGTGCATCTATTCACTTTTACTATCAATAAAAGTAAGAGATGCAATTTTTTTAACCTGACACATAGCAGGTTCACAAATGTTTTGTTTTGTTTTGTTTGTTTTTTGGAGGTGTAATTTGAACTTTTTATTAAGGCAAGTGGGTTCTATTTTTCTGAACCTAAGAATGAAAACTCATAATTCCTTTTTTTTTTTGTTTTTTTTCCGTAATTTTTTTAAAACAAACTTTTTAAAAGAATGCTAGATATTTTACTTTTGGTGAGTGAAATTGGGTATTGTTCTAAGCAAAATCTAGAGTCCTGACAAAAAGAATAAACAGAATCAAAACAGGATGAGTGTCATAGTTGTTCCTTGAATGATATTAATTTGATATGAACACTAATATTTTTTCTTAAAATAAACTCCAAATGGAATGTATGTGAAGACAAGTATTTTCCAGCGTTGTTCCCTGTTGTTCCTGTACAGTACTTCACACTAGACTATAAACAAGTTATTATAATTGGTTCACATTTCTTCCAAATGTAAATTTCACACCCTTCAATGGTTAGTTAATATCTTTTGTTTGAGATTTTTAAGTAGCACAACAGACATAAAAACAGACTAACCTATCCTTCTTAGAAGAAAAACGTCTTGTTTAAAATGTAAAACAAATATTTGGGGAACCGCATGACCAGGTTGGGAGAAAATCTAGGTCGCTGCATTTGTCTTTAGAATTTCCTCTAGCATAAGAAGAGGTTTCCAGTTATTGTGGTTATTGTGGCCTCTTAGCATTAAAAAAATCAATTATTTTAAGTTGTGCATGTGAAGAGGTATCTAGCACATTTATTAGGTCATGACGACCTAGATGGAACTCAGGATTACCATGAAAACGCATGGGGACCCTAGGGAAATCCCCCTGGGGGAGATAATTTTGTCTCTGTGGGAAGGGAAGGGAAGTGGGATGGGGTTGGAAAGAGGGATCCGGTGTCGCCACCCCCAAGTCGGGGTACCCACCGAACATAATACACAGACCTCTTCACCCACATTCTCAGCCCAAGCCCCTGACACCTATCGCTGGCTGTCTCCCCCTGCCCAGACGTTACTGTACTCCACAACAGCTCCACGCGGACGTTCCCCCCCCCACCCCCCCCACCCCCCACCCCCCGGCCCCTGCCCACACTGCCTCAGTCTACGCGCGAGCCGTTGGCCCCCACTGGTCAGCACGGGGCAAGTGCTAACGGCCAGTCGCATCTAAGCCTTGGGAGGTGGAGGAGATGGCGTCGGGGTTTTGGGCCTCCGAGCCTGAGGATTCAGTCCAAATAGTCAGCCCTGGCAGGGGAGGCGAGAATGCTGTCTCTGTGCCCACTGGGGACCCGGGGGTGGTGGGCATCTTCAGGGACACCGCATCCCGGATGAGGTCGGTGAAGGCCTCCCCTCGCCCTGTGAAGGGGAAAGCGGGTCAGGCGGCTGCCGGGGGGTGGCTCCAGCTCCTGCAGGAATCTCAGGATGAGAGTCCGGGGGAGGAAGCCGAGGAGGAAGAGGGGCCCCTTCTCTCCGTACCCGAGGAGGATGAAGAGCAGGATGAAGAGGAGGCGCAGCCACTGCCCCCAGTCTACGTGTCCCTCATGCGAGGGATGTGGCGGGAAGAGAAGGTGGCTCTGTACTGCGACGAGGTGCTGCAGGGTTGTAAGGTGAGGCGAGGGTGAGAAAAGTGAATTGGGGTAGAGATGGCAGAGGAGGTCTTTCCCTGAGGTTATAGGGGGACAAGAGCACAAAGAACCTGCATTTCAAAAGCAACAACAACAAAAACAAACCAAGAAGCCACATGCGTAGAACTCTACCTTATCAGAGATATCCAGGCCCAGCTCTAAAGGAGGTACAATTAGATTTTCTGTCAAACAAGAAATTTTTCAGTTAACAGGGATGATTCTGATAGTGTTTTCTGGTTTTCTAAGAGTCAAAAGAGATGATTTAGCTAGGCCCTATCATTTCCCAGGTATGTATCTTGGTATTTTCACGTAACAAATTGTCCCCTAAAAGAAAAAGATTTCTTTTAGACATTTTATGGAGAAATGTTAACAGTATAGGAATGCTACCCAGGTATCACTATAGCATGTAGACTGATATATGATATAGAAGATACATATGACCTGGTAATACCAGATAGAACAAATGCTGTATGTTTCTGATTTTTTTTTAAAGTTATAGCTGAAGAATTTTTGTATAAAGATATTCACTGCAGCGATATTTACAAAAGTTAAAATTGGAAAAATATCACTGTAGTGATATTTACAAAAATTAAAATTACTGTTCAAAAGGGCAGTAAAGAAGGTGGTGGCTTCAGATAACGGAAAACCCTCCAACTGTAAAATTATTTTTTCCAGAACTGTAGCTATGTTGTCATATTAAGTAAAAAAAATCAGGAGACAAAACACGAATGACACATAGATGAATAGATTTATAGAAAAAAGGCTAGAAGGAAATACATTAAAATATCAACAATGGTTATTTTGTTGCCAGGATTAGGAGTGAATTTTTCCTCTATATTTTCTGCATTTTTCAGATTTTCTGTAGGTTAAACATGTAATCAGAAAAAAAAAATTCTTGAAACACCACCACCATAAAGCTAGAACTACATAGTATCAATAAACAACTTGTATGTGCTATTGAGCATTGGAGATTAAGTCTTAAAGACAGCTAAAACATATTAAGTTATTGTATCATTAATCAAACATGGTCTATTGACTGAGTTTCATCATAGCTTGATTATCATTCTTGAGGTAGATAGGTTTCAATTTAAAAGCTCAACTGGGCAAATATTTATTGAATACATGATATACTCATTTATGGTACAGAAAGTAATGCTATTTAAATTTTAATGTGTGAATCCATCTTAAGTAGCTCATTACATCTTTAACATTCAGTAAAAAAAATGCTTAGTGAATTAATAAATTACTTAAGACAAAAGATACGTACAGTCTCATCTCTGAATTACTATATTGAGGAAATGGTTCTTTTTTAAGTTTAATTCTTATGCTTATAATATTTTTTGTTAAATACAGATCCAGTTAAATACAATATTCCATTTTTTAAAAGATATAATGGATCCTTATCTAAGTTGAAATCAATCGTAAATCTCTAATTTTATATATTTACACATGTATGTATTTTTTGTTTTGTCAGGCAGAAGATGCTGATGAAGCTATGAGTAGATACCTATCAGAAAAATTAAAGTTGAAAGACAAATGGCTTGGTGTCTGGAAGACTAATCCTGAGTTATTCTTTGTGAAATATGAAGAAGCTTCTATCTCTTTTGTTGGTATACTGGTTGAGGTATATAATTTTAACTTATTTTTGTTCCTGAGTGAAATTACCTGTTCTTTTTAAGACCAAAATATATCCATGTGAATAACTTCAGGCTTTGTTATTAGAGATTGTCAGAATTTTCCTTCTGTTTTAAGTGTTTACAAATTAATAGTGAAAACAGAAGGTAAGGGGATGTTAGCACCCACTTATCTATAAACAGTTAATACTAAATGGAATTTAAAGTATCTGATAATATTTTTAACCTAGTTTCAATTGTTCAGTAACATAGATATAGCAAAAGTAAAACGAGTATTGGGCTTCAATAATCTTGGGCTTCATTTTCCATTTATACCCTTTAATCTTCATTTATCTGAATGATGAGATTTAGTTATATTAGGAAACAAAGTTAAGTTACAAAATGGTTAAATCTGAAAGCTTTTCCTATGAAAACCATTAAAATGTACTAATTTAATGTAATGTATCAACTTGCAAACTTTTATCAGGTAAAACTGTGCTCTTTTTAGGTCTATAGTGTAGCTACATATAGCATATTTGATGTCATAAAAATTTTTCTGTAAAAGTCAGTTATCCTTGTATAAAAATTCATATTTATAATCACAAGTGGTACATTCATCCCAGACATATACTTCAGAGAAAGCTTGTGTTTGAAACTCATTGCTTTGAATATAACCTGAAAATGATTATATGTTCTGTGTATATTTTAAATTGTACAAACTACAAAGGAATATCTACATGTCTTGGGATTCATTTTTCAATAATACTGTATTTTTATTGTGTCTTTGAGATTTGTTCAATTTTAGATTTTGAATTGATTTAGATTTTGCATGACACTTTGGTAACTTCTCTGGACTTCATGTGGATAAAATAAGAGGAAGTGGACCATACCAACGACTTTAACTTATTATTTTTTTTAAGAGACTAGGTCTCACTATGTTGCCTGGGGTTGTCTTGAGCCTGCAGACTCAAGTGATTCGTAGCTTCAGCCTCCCAGTTAGCTGGGATTACAGACGTAGGCCACTACACTTTTAACATTTCTTTTTAGCAATATAACTTTGGAGTTTTAGTAATTTTATGGGGAAGTCCAATATATTCAAATATTAAGCAGATCATATCTGATTAAAATGAGAGCTAAAAGCCTAGCAGTTGCTTGGCATCTTGCTCAACATTTCACAACAGTCTGTAGACGCCTTAAAACCTCTTGCTGATTCCAAAATTATTGTGGAAACTCTACTGGATTAAGTTTACTAAAATTTCTAAATACCTAAGATCCAGTGGGAACTCATTGGATTAAGTTACCTAAAATTTCTATCAAGTAAAATTTTATGTGTAATACATTGATTGTTTGCTTTATCCCGTATTCCAAAAATAACTGGGTTGCAGATTGCTTTAGAATCTTGGGGATGCTAATATCTTTTAAACATTGGAAAGGTATTAAGAAAATGGAGAACAGAGGTTAAAAACAGACTAGTATATTGGCAACTTTGACTTTGTTTAATTTTATGGCAGTGAGATTAAAAGACTAACTCTTGAGACCTCTTAAGATGGTGCTTTTGTCTGCTTCTGCTTCTTTAGTCTTATTTGAAATGAAGTATTAGTAGTGCTATAAAATACTCTTTTTCTGAAGTCACATTTATTCCTGTGGTCCTCAATCTCAGCCTTTTTCTTTAGATGTTATTTTAGTATCTGTTGCTGCTATAGCATATTACCAAAACGTGGGTGGCTTGAACAGTAAAGTTTATTATCTTATAATTCTAATAGAAAGAAGTATCTTGCCGGGCACAGTGGCTCGTGCATGTAAGTTTCAGCCTATGAAGTGGCCGGGGCTAGGGATGGCAGTTTGAGTCCCTCCTGGGGCCCGTAGTGACACCTAGTTCCAAAAAAATAGCTGGGCGTGGTGGCGCGTGCCTGTAATCCCAGCTACCTGGGAAGCTGAGGCTGGGGATTGCTTGAGTCTGTGGTACCCTGGGTAACAAGAGCCTGCAGTTCCAAAGGCAAAAATAGCAAGACCTAGTCTCAAAAAAAAAAAAAAAAAATCTATTTCTAATAGAAAGAAGTATCTGACTTGGATCTAAAAGGGGCTAAAATCAAGATGTAGTTCTCTCAATAAAGCATTCCCTTTTGAATGTTCAAGAGGAAAATCTGTTTCTTTGCCTTTTCCAGCCTGAAGATACTGCTTATATTCAGTGATTTGTGGCCCTCTTGCTCCATCTTCAAAATTTTTCTCACATCTGCCTTTGATTGAAAGTTTTAAAGAGATCTGAGATTAGAATGGGATTGATTGGATATTACAGAATAATTTCTTCATTTCAACTCCTTAAATTTAATTATATCTTCACATCATTTTGTCATGTAAACTAATATATTCACAGGTTCCAAGAATTAGGACGTGGACATCCTTGAATGTCCTACCACAGATTCATACAACAAACATACAAAAAAAAAAAAAAAAAAAAAAAAAATCCTTGTCAACAGTATATTTGATTGCCTGCAAATGATGGTATTCTTAATCTTGTCTGCAAAATGGTCTATATAATGAAGGAAATGGTTTTATAACTTTATAGAAAGCAGTTTGGTAAAAAGTATTAAGAACTTTAAAATAGTTCACTTATGTCAATATATCACAATAAAAGCTGGGGAAAAACTTTTAAATAAATAGAGCCAAGTACACACACACACACACACACAATTCCATAATACTCAAAATGTTCAGATTTTAATAGAAAATTCACTTCACTTTATAAGAGAAGATTTGAACCAGTAAAAGCTCAACCTGAAGGAGATAAACCAATCAATAGATGACATGATGGTAAGTTAGGATCTCAAAGCAGCCATGATAATAATGCCAAAATGAGCAATTAAAATGCATGTGACAAAGTAAAGAATAGAAATCTCAGAAAAGAAAGTCTCTGTAAAATATTGAAAAATAAAAACAAAACAAAAGTTTTAAATCTAAAAAATACAGTAACTGAAATAAAAAATTTAATGGCAAGATGAAGATGGAGAAAATATTGTTAAATAGTCTTTCCTTTACAAATAATGTATTGTAGATAGTAACATAAAAAAAGCAACTTTCCTGGCAAAATGAGTCCAAAAATTTTTTATTACTATCCTAGAAAGTCAAAAAGTTTGGCAATTCAAGCTTAGAAATAATTTCCGCCATGTACCTTAAAAATGCACATGTATAAGAAATAGGGTTTGAAAATTAAAATTTGATCTATATTATCTATATTGATTACTGAAGGAGTTAAAACATTGAAAGGACATTTTAAAGTAACTCACATTAAGAGTAAGATCCTTGTAGTTTATTTTCATTTATAATTACAATTTATGGCATTTGTCTTAGGTAACCTGTAAACCACAACAAAGCACATCATCTTGTTTCAAACTTACTGCTTCTGTTGCTGAGCCCTTTTCTTCTAACATCACAAATATTCCAAGGAATTTGGTCAATGAGATTTTGGAAGAACTAGAGCACAGTGTGCCTCTTTTGGAAGTGTATCCTGTTGAAGGACAAGATTCTGATGTACATGATATTGCTTTGGCCTTGGAAGTTGTAAGGTATTAGGCTTTTTTGCTTCTAAAGTTAAAACTATATTTAAGAAGTTAATATTTTAATTCTGCAAACACTAAATAAGTATTGATTTAATTTTTACTCACTACTGAATTCAGTTGGTCCTTTTTAAATGAACATAAATCTTAAAGTTGTTTTGCCAGAAGAATTTTATATAGGCATTGAAAAGCTTGCCATTTTTTGATGGTGCATTTTATAAAAATTGAATTTAAAAGTTCCATTGATGAGTAACATTAATTTCTGTTCATATGTAGGCATATTTTATTTAAATGTCTCTTCTCAAATAGTTTTCATTTTTCATACTTAAGGATATAAACATTAGTTCTCATCATTCATTTTCTAATTGCTTCTTACATATTGTTACAATTTGATAGACACTTCATAAAATGCAGACTGTTTGGAAGCATGTTTTTAGTTTTATAATACTCCCCCATATTGGCATTACAAATTCAATTATATCTTAAGTCTTATTTCTTTGGTGTGACAGAATCAATGAAATTTTGAAACTAAATTTTATAATCCCACTTCAAGAAAACAGTATCTTTTTAAAAAAATAATTATGTATGTATACATTATATATAAAATATATTTATTTCACATCTTTGTATTCCTTAGGGTTCTCCCTCCACCTTCTCACACATGGACCATCATTGCTGTCATCTGTGTTTCCTCCCTTCCCTGACCTCTCTCACACTTCCCCCTGACCCCAGCTGTGTGCTTTAGTTTGGTTGTTAGCTTGTTTTGACTTTTCATCTTGGCCTTTTGTTTGTTTTCCTTATATCCCGTATGTAAGTAAAGCCATCTGGTTTCGGTTTTTTTCTTTCTGACTTATTTCTGCTAATATAATTCCTTCTAGATCCATCCATGTTATCTCAAATGCTTCAAATTTGTCCCCCCACCCCCAAAGAAAACAGCATTTTATCTGTAGTACCTAAATAGGACACATTTTTTAGTTTTATCTTTAATATTTCACTGAAAAGTTATTGAAAAAATATTTTTCTAAAGCATTAAAATTCATATAGAGTTCTGACATTAGAATTTTAAAATTTTTAAACATGGTAAGTACTGTTTTGATCACTATTATCTTTATTTATCATAGGTTTTTTTATGACTTTCTTTGGAGAGATTGGGATGATGAAGAAAGTTGTGAGAATTATACTGCTGTAATTGAAGAAAGAATTAATTTGTAAGTATAGTTAAAAGCTTACCCAGCAAATTATTAAGGTAAATATTCTAACAGTATTGCAACTTTTCAGGTGGTGTGCTATACAAGATGGAACAATACCAGGTCCTATTGCACAGCGTTTTAATAAAACATTGGAAAACTATAAAAACAAGCGTGTTGAGCTCATTGAATATCAGAGTAATATTAAAGAAGATCCATCTGCAGCAGAAGCTGTTGAATGCTGGAAAAAGTACTATGAGATAGTAATGCTCTGTGGATTACTGAAAATGTGGGAAGATTTACGCCTCAGGTAATAATTTGCTTTATTTTAAATGGAAACAAAAAGATTACATGGTTAGTTTTTTACTGTATTAACTTGTCATATGTGTTCCCCTGATTGAAATAGATCATACACTTAGACTTCTGGTTTATGAGGTAAGTACAGGGTGGAAATTTTTTATATTCATTGAATTCACTAAATGGAAAATTTTTATATTCACTGAATTCACTAATCATTATTTTGAGAAAAAATTCCATAAATTCTGGCTTTTCCTTGTTTCATCTTTACCTCCTTGATCTTAGTCAAAGCATTAGAAATGTGGAAATAGGCTACCTCTATGTTTAATGTGCAAAGTAAAGAGACAGTTGTCTCATCATTTTTGCATTTTTGCATTTCTCACCAACATAAGTTAAAATGCTTTTGATGATAAAGCATTGAAGATTTAACCATCATCATTCTCCAGAAAACCTTGAAACATTAAGGTAGTTTTACATTACTGTGCAGTAAAGTATATTTTTTAATCTTTTTTAAAAAAAGTTATCTATTATCTATCTATCTATCTATCTATCTATCTATCTATCTATCTATCTATCTATCTATCTATCTATCTATCTATCTATCTATCTATCTATCTATCTTTCTTTCTTTCTTTCTATCTATCTATCTATCTATCTATCTATCTATCTATCTATCTATCTATCTATCTATCTATCTATCTATCTATCTATCTATCTATCTATCTATCTATCTATCTATCTATCTATCTATCTATCTTTCTGTTTCACATCTTTGTATTCCCCAGGGATCACCCAAGACCTTACCTCCCTGACCCATCCCTCTTAATCCCCCCAGTTGTATTCTTTAGTATTTTTTTTAATCTTTATTTAAGAGCAGAAACAGAAATTCTTCCTCATGACCCCTCAATTTTTTTTCTCCTTTGAGACTAGATCTTGCTATGTTGCCTGGGGTAATCCTGACCAGGGATCAGATCTGAGTAGTCCAGATCCCGGATCAGTTCTGGGATCCCACGAACTCAGGTGATCCTCAGCCTCAACTTCCCAGGTAGCTAAGATTACAGATGTGCGCTACCTCACCCATCTATTTTTTTTTTTTTTTTTTTTTTTTTTGTGACTAGGTCTCACTATGTTGCTGGGAGAGTGTCTCAAACCCACATACTCAAGCAATTCCTAGCCTTGGCCTCCCTCCCTAGGCTGGGATTAAAGGCATGTGCCAACATGCCTGGCCATGACCCCAAACTTTTTTTTTTAATTTATTTATTTATATATATTTCACATCATTTCAGTCCCTGGGGGTCACCCACCACCTCCCCTTCCCACCCGCTCCAGCTGGTCCCCATTCTCCCCTTGTGCAGTTTCATTTGGTTGACCATATGTTAGTGAAACCATTTGGTTTCTGTCCCTTTCTATCTGGCTCGTTTCTGCTAGAATGATTTCTTCTAGGTACACCCAGGTTTCCATAAATTCATCACATTTGCATGACCCCAAACTTAATGGAAAAGGAAAACCTTGAATAGAACCAAAGGCTTCCTACTATTTCTTTTGTTTGTTTGTTTGTTTTGTTTTGTTTTGTTTTGTTTTGTTTTGTTTTGTTTGAGACTAGGTCTCGCTATTTTTGCCAGTGGAACCGCAGGCTCTCGTTGCCCGGGGTACCACGAACTCAAGCAATCCCCAGCCTCAGCTTCCCAGGTAGCTGGGATTACAAGCGCGTACCACCACACCCAGCTATGTTTTTTGGAACTAGGTCTCGCTACAGGTCCCAGGCGGGACTCAAACCGCGATCCCTAGCCCCGGCCGCTTCATAGGCTGAAGCTTACAGGCACGAGCACCATGCCCGGCCCCCTACTACTTCTTAATAAATTATTAAATCCCTTACTTACATTCCACCCTTATTCATTCTTTGCCTTAGAAAGTCCAAGCCAAAAAACCAAACTTCTAAGTCAAATTTTATTGCTTAGCAATTCAGTTAATTGAACTTTTTCTTTTTGTATTTCTTTCAAATTTGATCTATATCTCAGTCCCACTCTAGTACCTGTTTTTTATGTCTTGTTGTTATTGTAATTAATGTGTAACAAAACTTTGGCATTGCTTTGACAAAATGGTTAGATAATATTCCTTGACATTTACTTATCTCTAGATAGAGATTCAACTTATTTTGAATTTCAATACAAGTTATAACTAGATTTTAGATTCCATGTTAAAAGACAACACGGATACTCTATTAAGTTATGATCAGAGAAAATATTTCTAGGAGTGGCAATTTGATTAGTCAAATGTTTATAGCTTATAATGTGTGGACAAATATATTAAAAGTATCCAACTCTGAAGGTACTATGAAGTGACTAAAAGCAGGCAACAACTAGAAAAGTTGATTCTAGAAATGAGTTTATTCTTGCAATGTGTAAGAAATGGAAATCTGCAGACTGTCCTTACATTGGTAGGGAGGAGAACAACACTAAAATATATATTACATTGTCTAAGACAAACAATAACAACATTTTAAAATAATTGAATTAAGAAATTAAATAAGATTGAATCGCAAACTGCTCAACTAAAACTAAAGGAGTCAGAAATGAAAGAGAAAACAGAAGGAAGTGTAACAAATAGAAAGCAGTTACAAGTATATTAGACAGTAATTCAACTATATCAGTATTAATTTTGAATAGTCAAAATACAAAAGAGATAAAAAGATAAGATGTAGCAATTTAAAGAGAAAGGTTTAGAAATGTTATAAAAAAGAAGCTTAGAGAAAGACAATTCATGCTAGCAAACCTTTAAAAAGCTGACATTACTGTATTTCAGACAAAACAACTTTGAAAATGAGCAAAATTATCAGAGCCAAATGCAGGCCATGCATAATAACAAAGAGTTCAATTTTCCAAAAGGACATAACAAATTCTTAATGAGTATACATTAAGAGCATGAAAATATGTGAGGTGAAATGAATAGAAATGCCACAACAGACATCAATTATTACAATTCAAGATTTTAGCATCAACTTTCAGCAATTGATATATCAAGCAAGTATAAAATCAGTAAGGATATAGTCTGTCCGAACAGCACTATCAGTCAACTTGATGTACTAGACATTTACAGACTACTTTATCAAACAGCAGAATACACAATATTCTCAAGTTCACATTTACTTAGGGACTTAAATTCTGAACTGTAATACACATTTTGATAAATGTAATAAAGTATTTGCTCTCAGATGATAGTGGAATTAAACTAGAAATTGGCAATGGAAAAATAAAAAACATCCCCAAATATTTTGATATTAAACTACACTTCTAAATAACTCATAGATCCAAAATATGTTATCATGATTTTAAATTAATAAAAATATCAAAAATTGTGGCATACTGCAGAACCAGTGGTTAGAAATTTATAGCATTAAGTTCACATATTAGAAAAGAAAGACCTAATATAAGCTAAACTTTCATTATAGGGAAATAGAAAAAGAACAATTTAACCCTAAAACAAGCAGAAAAAAAGAAATAATATGAATGAGAGCCAAAAGCAATGAAATAGAAAAGATGTGAACCATGGAGAAATCAGTACACCAAGCTGGTTCTCTGAGAAGGTCAATAAAATAGATAACCAAGAAAAAGAATACATGAATTGACTAGCAAGTAAAAGAGGGGTGTAGCTACCAGTTCAATGGACTTGAAAAAGTAATAAAGAAATACTATGAACAACTTATGTGAATAAATATAACTTAGATCAATTGGAGTCATTTCTTGAATGACAAGCTGCCAAAAACCACAAAAAGGGAAACAGATCATTTGAATACATCTATGTATGTTATTGTGTCAATAATAACCTTCCAAAAAAGAAAGCATCAGGACCAGATATTCTCACAGATGAATTTTACCAAGCATGACATGATATTAATTTTCTATAACCTCTCCTAAAAACTTAAAGCCAGGGAAGCATGACCTAACTAATTCTACAAGACCAGCATTACTCCAAACCAAAACCATATTAAAGCAGTATAATACAGAAGATTACAGGTTGTTATGTTTCATGAACATGAATCCAAAAACCTTTATTGGAATATAAAGGTTTGAATATATGATTCCAACCATTATAAAAAGACTTGTATAGCTTGATCAGCTAGATAGTACAATTGGAGAAGAAATTGAAATATGAACAATACAGATTGGGAAGGAAGAAATACAACTAGGCAGATGATATGACTGTCTGCAAAGAAAATCTCAAAAAGCAGCGGCAACAACAAAAATCTGAAAGTAATAAATGAGTATAACAAGTTCACAGGATGCAAGACTAATACTCTGAAGTCAATTTAATCCTTACATACCAGCAATAAGCAATTTGAATTTTTAAATGCCATTTATAAGCAATTTGAATTTTTAAATGCCAAAATGAAATAGATCTAACAAAATATATATAGGAGCTACATGCAGAAAATTGCAAAACTAGCAAGAGGGAAAATAAAATCAAATGAAGCGATTATCATTTGTTCACTGGAAGATTCAATTTTGTTAAGATGTCATTTCCCAACATGATCTAGAGAGTCAGTGCAATCTTAATGAAAATAGTAGCAAACTGTTTTTTGGCCAACATAGTACTGAAGAAGGACTTAGTGGAACTATTCAAAATACACAATTTAAAATTTTTGTATGAAGCTACAGTAATAAAGAAAGCATATCAGTGAAATAATAGTCACATAGACTGATGGAACAGACTATAGAGTTCATAAAAAGACCTACATAAATATTTCTCACTAATCTTTGACAAAGGAGTAAAAGAAGTTCAGTGGAGAATTTTTCAACAAATGGTGCTAGAATAATTGTCCAAATATGAAAACATAAATCTAAACACAGACTATATACATTTCACAGAAAATGACTATAAATGATTCTTAGTAAATTTTTTCTAATAACATTTAAATAAGAAGTAAGAAAAAGTAATAGTAAAGAAAAACAGAATTAAAAATAGCATTAACTAAAAGTACTAAACAGCAGTAAAAACTGGAAAGCTAGAATTGTTCTGCTGAGAGGCTGACAATCAACTATATCTATCTATCTATCTATCTATCTATCTATCTATCTATCTATCTATCTATCTATCTATCTATCTATCTATCTAATCTCTGTCTCTACTAAACACTATATCTCTAACACTCAACTAAAATATCTGAATCATTTCTTTGCTTTCAAAATTGTTCATTTCTCTCAAGGAACTTAAAACTAGTGAACTTAAAACTATCCCTCAAAGGTATATATTATCAAATCTTTATTTTCTAAGTCCTGGTTGAGCTTTTTAATATTAATTTCAGGTCTAATTCATGCTAATTTAATCATAAATAAATGTTTTCAACTTTAGAGTTCATGGACCTTTCTTTCCAAGAATTCTGAGACGTAGGAAAGGGAAAAGAGATTTTGAGAAGACTATAACACACATTGTAGCAAAAGTAATGACTACTGAAATGGTAAGAAATACACATTATTCTCATTCTTTAAGATTTTATATAGTCAGAAAAGAAACTCTTTGAAAGTATGGTTATTGTCTGTCTCCTTGATGCTTTCTTTTCCCCAATATATACAGCTCAATGGTTGGTATAGAATACTCATTAAATAAATAAATGTCAGTGACTATTCACTGAGTACTAATCATGCAGCCAGGGGAAGGACAGGAGAAGATTGCATTTGGGCGATCCAATTGAGACAGATCCAGCAACATCTTTCTTCATGCATTCAATAACTTTGAACTAGATGGAGATATGGGATATGGACAGGCAAATAGACAATTATATTTATAACATGGAATGGTAAATACTGTAGTAGGAGTTAGTACAGGATGCACACAGGATAGTACATAAGCCACTCATTCTGGCACAGCTGTCTGGTAGAAATAACTGAAATCTGAAAGATGAATATAAATTTAATCACTCTAAGGGAGAAAATGTAAGTTAAAGAGTAAATAATTCCATCTCACTGGAGCTCTGAGTAGCATTTCCTGTCTTTCTTCTTGAAGTGATCTTTTTCCTTATCTTCTATAGTTGTACTTTTCTGGTTTTCACTCTCCTTAGCTGCATATCTCTCCTCCTCTTCTATACTCTAATTGTTCAGCACATCTTTTCTCTGTCCTGTATTGTACCTAAGTGATTTTTCTTCCTGTTACTCCTGTTTCTATACTGGTAATCTAAAATGTGTGCATAGCTTTGACTTTTGTTCTGAGCACCACACCTTTACATCTGATTGCCTCGTGCTCATCTCCAGGTGATTATCTCACAAGTACTTCAAGTGTCAAATGTCCACAGTTAAAGCCACACTTTTATTCATTGCCTGTTCATTTTCCAAAGTATTTTGTTCCAATAAATGGCAATAACATTTACCCATCAAATATGACTCATGATGTCGAACATCTTTTAATGTGCTAGTTAAAAAAAATAATAATGTGCTAGTTATAACTTCTTTGAAGAAATATTTATTCAAGTCCTCAACCCATTTTTATTTATTTTGTTTTTAAATCACTTTGTTGTGTACAAATTTATGTATATTTGTGTGTGTATTATATTAAATCACTGCATTCCCTGGGGTTCTCCCTCTATGTTATCACCTGTGAACCTTCATCTTGATCTTCTTGTGTTCTTCCGTTCCCTGATTTCTCCCTTCCCACTCCCCTTTCCTAGCTGCTTGCTCCAGTTCTGTTTTAGTTTGTTTTGACTTTTTATTGGCCTTTTGTTTGCTATATCTATCTCTCATCTATTGGTGAGACAATATGGTTTCTGTCTTTTTCTTTCTGACTTATTTCTGCTGATGTATGTGATTCCCTCTACATCCATCCATGTTATCACAAATATGCCATATTTGTCAGTTTTGATTGCAGAATAATATTCCATTGTGTAAATATACCACATATTTTTCAACCATTCATCAGTTTTAGGGTGTTTGGGTTGTTTCCACATCCTGGTTATTGTAAATAGTGCTGCAATAAACACTGGAGAAGAACTTAAAAAATTCTTCTCCAAAGAGGATATACAAATGCCCTATGGACATATGAAAAAGTGTTCAACATCACTAATAATCAGGGAAATGCAAATCACAACCACAATGAGGTATCATCTGACACCAGAAGAATGGTCCATATTAAAAAAATGGGCAATAACAAGTGCTGATGTGGGCTGTGCCTGGATGGGAGGCCTCTAGTAGGTAGCATCCTCTTGTACAGAGGGCACAGTGGGGTGCAGGTCAGCTGCTCCCCCACCCGGATGTAGCTGGGTCACCCTGGCTGCCTCCATGTGGCCCGGGGCTCCACCCCTTCTGCCCTGGGTTCCGGTGGCAGGGGCCACACCCCCTCCAGGTTGCCGCAGCCAGCGAGGAGAAAAGGTAGAGCAGACCCTTGGGTAAGTCCCCCTCCCCAAGCCTGGAGAGCCTGGGAGGGGGCACCTGGTGGGGTTTTAGCTCCATTCACCAGTGGATGGTTGTTGCATGGGGCAACCATCTGCAGTCCGGATTGGCCGAGGCATGCTGCCCCCAGCTCAAGAGGGGCTTGGGATGGCACATGCACTGTCATCTGTACCCTGCCTCCCACGCAGGGATGTACCAGCACTTGGGCAGGCGAGTGGGGGTGGGGAAGGGGGGGGCTTCCATTTCACTCTCACTCCAGCTAATCTTCAGGAGGAACAAGAACATATATAACACAAACTCCATCATAAAACAAGTGAGAGACCAGGTGAAAACCCGGCCCACAAGTTTGAGCTGGACACAGCAGATGGACAATTGAAAGAACCAATAAATGCAAGACAGGAGAAACAACTATGGAAACATGATGTCACAAAGCACGCCTATGCGCTCACCAGGTCTGGAAGACCCAAGACCTCATTTTGGAGATGGCTTCTAGGAGAGCAAGGTGTCCCTCCCAAAACTACGGAAGAGCAGAAGAAGACCAAAGACTGGGGCATCAGCCCCACAGCAAAGTTGCACACTGAGGCAGAGGAGATGATCTACAATAGCCAATCACAGATACCTGTATCCACAGAGAAACTTCTTCACCGACACTGGCAGGG
Source organism: Uropsilus gracilis (assembly GCA_004024945.1). Lineage (NCBI taxonomy): Eukaryota > Metazoa > Chordata > Mammalia > Eulipotyphla > Talpidae > Uropsilus > Uropsilus gracilis. The sequence continues at coordinate 57,492 of PVHY01008954.1, forward strand.
GGTGAGACCCCCTAAATCGGATGCCAGAACCATAAGGTAAAGCAGCAAAACAACAGAAATGGGATTGGAGAAGACAGCCTCCAACGAGAAAGCATGGAAAAACCACAAATAAATATAGACTGGCTGCCCAATGCAAACTTAAGACTGAAAACCTACCATCAAGGCTTGCCTGGTTCCAAGAACACAGTCCCTCACTCAATGAAAGAACACTACCGCAGGAAAGGAGACTAATGAACATAACACAGACTAACAACAAAGAGCAGGGTCTGAGAGAATAAAGGGGGCATCAAGAGGGGGTGGAGGTATCCTAAAAGCCATATACTGAAATTGTGATTTAAAGAATAAAAATAAAAGTTACAAAAACCAAAAACAACTGCTGGCATGGATGTGGAGAGAAAGGAACACTTTTACACTGTTGGTGGGAACGCAAACTGGTCTAACTACTATGGAAAGCAGTATGGAAGACCTTCAAACAACTGAAAATGGAACTCTCATTGGATCCAGCAATCCCACTTCTGGGAATCTACTGAAAGGACATCGAAACATTAATTCAAAAAGACATCTGTACCAAGCACTTTTTTTTTTTTTTTTAGACTAGGTCTTGTTATTTTTGCCTGTGGAAACACAGGTTCATGTTGCCCAGGGTATCACAGACTCCAGCAAGCCCCAGCCTCAGCTTCCCAAGTATCTGGGATTACAGGCATATGCCACCATGCCCAGTTTTATTTTTTTTTTTTTTTGGTACTAGGTCTCGCTATGTGCCCCCAGCGGGACTCAAATCGCAATCCCTGGCCCCAGCAGCAGCTTCCTAGGCTGCCACTTACAGGCATGCGCTACCATGTCCAGCCTCCAATCCCATTTTTAAATATGGTTGTCTTTTTGCTGTTCATTATGCATTCTTTATATTTTCTTGACATTGAACTCAGATGTTTACAGATATAGTCTGTTTCATATTTTTCACTTTCTAGGTGTTCTTTGATGCACAAAAATTTTAAAAGTTGATGAAGTTCGTTATGTTTGTTTTTTTTTTAAATTACTCGTGTCTTTGGTGTCATACCTAAGAAATCATTGCTAAACCCATGACCATGAAGATGAGTCCTTATATTTTCTTTTAAGAATTTTAAGATTTTACCATGGACACACCTAAAAGAAATCACATTAGCAGAAACAAGTTAAAAAGATAAAGACAGACACCAAATGGTTACAACTCGGGGTGGGGGGGCGGGACAGAGGGGGAATGGTCAGGGAGGGTGGGGGGGTGAATCCCGGTATTACAAAGATATGAAATGTATATATATATAAACTATTTGATTATAAAAAAATAAAAAA
>PVHY01008955.1:0-33358 GCA_004024945.1 Uropsilus gracilis
AGCAGAGAGCAGCTGGCTGGCTTTTGCATATCAATGGTAAAGGTGATCAGTGAAAATGCTAATGAAGAGTGTGTAGCCTGCTTTGTAGAAAGAAGCAGGAAGAAAAGTGTATCCAGTTAAGGTTAAAGGTAATTGCAAAGGAACTGCTTGTAGCCTGCTTTGGAGAAAGAAGCAAGCAGATAGGGGTAAACAGTTAAGTTAAAGTCAGAAAGTCTCTTTTTTACCCTGTTTCAGTGTCATTCCTCCATTTTAACATTACCTGTCCTTGAAATCTGCAATCTTAAACAGGAGGGGGGGGCACACCCTATCAAGCTCTCTATGTCACCTTGCTGCGGTGCCACACTCTCCACAACGGCCACTCTTCCAATGGTCACCATGGTTCCTTGTCACCACCAGCTCACTCTTCCAGGGGGCTTCTGCCCAGCCTGGTCATTCAGGCTGGCGGCCCACCTGCCATTCTATCTCTCCCTGTAGACGCTGCTCCTTGCCTTTTAATTTTTTTTTCCCCTAAAAGCCAAAGGCTCCAATTTTCCTCTACACACCCTCTTTGTGATACATTTTCTCTTCCCCACCCATGATTTGCAACAAAGTAACACTAGCCTTATCTTGTTTAAACCAGTACCTTTTTCCTGTTTAGGCTATCTTTACCTCTGTGTTTTTCAGACACAGCTAATGGAATCAATGCCTAAATTTCAATACTGCCCATATTGTGGTTCCAGCTTCACAGTTTTGTATGGGTAATTTATTTTTTGAGACTAGGTCTCACTATTTTTGCCCATGGAACTGCAGACTCATGTTGCCTTTGGTACCACGGATTCAAGCAATCCCCAGCCTCAGCTTCTCACATAGCTGGGATTACAGGCATTGTGCCACCACAACCAGCTATTTTTTGGGACTTAGTCTTGTTGTGTTGCCCCAGACGGGACTCAAACTGCGATCCCCAGACCCTGCCGTGACTCCATAAACTGTCACTTACAGGCACACGCCACCATGCCCAGCCCTGTATGGGTAATTTAAAGAGTATGTCATGAGTAGGCTATCTGTTGCTGTGACATTATAGGATTTTAAGTAAGTAATTTCCACTACAGAAAAACTAAAATTTAAAATTCAAAAAGAAAAAGAATTTTTTTTTTTTAATTAAGAGACTAGATCTTGCTATGTTGACTAGGGTTGTCTAGAATCCAAGGACTCAAGTTATCCCCAGCCTCAGCCTCCCAGGTAACTATAATGGTGCCACCACACCTAGTTAAAAGAAAAAATATTAACTTTAAGAACCAAGCCTTCATGTTTAGGGGTTTCTAACAGAAAAAAAATCAATTCCATTTCTACTGGACAAAATTCACTTGCATTACTATAGGCAGTAATCATCTGCACTGCTCTCAGATAATTATTGGCATTGTCATCTATTTTCTGCAAGTTAAACTCTACCCCTAAAAAGTTGTAAGATACTCTCAATATTTATTGAATGAATGTGTGAAAGATTAGTGCAAGCAATTTTTTCAATGTTTGTTATACTTAAGGGTAAAAGGAAGTGTGTGTTAGAGAAAGGCCTTTTTCTTTATCATACATTTTTCTTTTTGAGACTAGGTATCGCTATTTTTGGCCATGGAACCGCAGGCTCTCATTGCCCGGGGTACCACAGACTCAACCAATCCCCAGCCTCAGCTTCCCAGGTAGCTGGGATTACAGGCGTGCACCACCACGCCCAGCTACTTTTTCGGGACTAGGTCTCGCTGCGGGCCCCAGGCAGGACTCAAACCGTGATCCCTAGCCCCAGCTGCTTCATAGGCTAAAGCTTACAGGCACGAGCCACCGTGCCCAGCTATCATAGACATTTAAATCTTTTTTTTTTGAGACTTGTCTCGATATTTTTCCCCGTGGAACCAGAGGCTCACATTGCCCGGGGTACCACTGACTCAAGCAATCCCCAGCCTCAGCTTCCCAGGTAGCTGAGATTACAGGCGCGCGCCACCACACCCAGCTATTTTTTGGGACTAGGTCTCGCTGTGTTGCCCCAAGTGGGACTTGAACCACGATCCCTAGCCCCAGCCGCTTCATAGGCTGAAACTTACAGGCACGAGCCAACGTGCCTGGCTAGGTCTCGCTATTTTTGCCCGTGGAACTACATGCTTACGTTGCCTGGGGTTCCAAGGACTCAAGCAATTCCCAGCCTCAGTTTCCGAAGTAGCTGGGATTACAGGCATGCACCACCACACCCAACTATTTTTTTGGAACTAGCTCTTGCTACATTGCCCCAATCAGGACTTGAATCACGATCCCCAGTTCCAGCCGCGGCTTCCTGGACTGTCACTTACAGGCGGCATCACCATGCCTGTGGACATTTAAATCTAGATAAAAATTAAGAAAGATTGAAGGCCGGGCATGGTGGCACGTGACTGTAAGCAGCAGCCTAGGAAACCACAGTGGAGACTGAGGATCATGGTTCGAGTTCCGCTCAGGGTTACATAGGGAGACCTAATTCAAAAAAAATAGCTGGGTGTGGTAGTGCCTGTAATCTCAGCTACTTGGGAGGCTGGGGACCACTTGAGTCCACAGTACCCCCACAATGTGAGCCTGTGGTTCCCTGGGCAACATTAAGCGAGGGCTAGTCTTAAAAAAAAAAAGTTTCAATATTTCAACCATCAGTATTTCAATTTTTCTCTTCACTTTTCCTTTCTCCTAGGTCATTTGATATTGTAATTGTTCCACAGCCCTTCCCTTGTTTAGTTATTTCAGGTGCTTTTTTTTACTATGCTTCAGTTTTTATAGTTTCTGCATGCTTCATTCAAGTACACTAATTTCTTCTTGTCTAGTATTTTATCTTGTACAAGGAATTTTGCCAGAGTGTTTTTTTTTAATCTCAGAAACTGTTTAACTCATTTTATATTTCTCATGTTTCCCCGTAAGTTTTTGATTTCCATGAAATCCCTGAGCATATTGGTAATAGTTATTTCAAAGTCCTTATACTATTTTACCACATTTCAAATAGAAAAAAAAATTCTAATAAAAAAAGAACAGACTTTGGACATTGCAGATCATTGGACTTTATTAAGATGGAATAACTTAATTACACAGATTTACCTGTGTGAGCCCAAATTCATAATTTTCACATGAACTTAGTTACACAAATAAGAAATAAATGGCACATTCACTATGATAAGGAAATATCCTGACACCCAGGTGATAAAAGCTGGGGTGAATGAAGTTGCACATTTACTTCAAGCTGGTAAAGAGTTTGTGGGCCACCTAGATGGAGAAAGGAAAGGTATCATCAATCAGAAGTTTTAATGGTATGGCTTATCAAGTTTTTCATGACCTCAAACAGTACTCTCTCTTTCCACTATCTTTGTCACACACCCACATATCTTCTGGACCCTTGGGGAATTCCTTTCAACTACTTGAATACTATCTTCCTCCCACTTTTATCTTTTATTGCTCCTTTGCAAATTAAGCTTACTTGTCATTTCCTGCTAGCCTTCCCTAAATAAGTCTCTATTCCCACAAATATTTGTTATTTCTTTAATTTATTTATATATAAATTTCACATCTTTGTAATCCCTATTCCCACAAATATGTTATTTCTGTCTCCCCCACAGAAACTTATATAGCCTCTATCATAGTATTCATTAATTCAACAAATATTTATAGGACATGTATTGTATGCCACATTATTGTAGCTGTTGAGCAAGTTACAAAAGAGTCTCTGGACCTTAGTGAATGAAAAAAAATTTAAGCTAACTTGTATAAGTAAATTGACAAATGCTCATAGATAAATGCTATGAGGGAGGAAAAAGGTGGAACATAGCAGCTTTAAATGAGGGGAATATCAGTGAAGGCTGAGGTGGTTATACCAAAGAGACTTACTAGTTACTAACTATTCTGTTTCAGTGCAGTGTCTATCTTATTCTCAGATCATAAACCTCTGCTTGGTTTAAAAATAAACATAATATGTTTCCATAGCACTAAGTATATTTATATTGTTCTGCAATCATGAATCTCCAGAACTTTTTCATCTTCCCCAACCGAAACTTTGTACACATTAAACAATAATTCCCCATTTCCCCCTTTCCTTAGTCACTGGCAATCAGCATTCTACTGTAGCTATTAATTTGCTTTTTTAGGTACCTCCTATACTTAGTATACATTAGTCCTCTTGTGGTTTATTTCACTTAGCAAGTCTTCAGGGTTCACCCACATGGTAGAACATGTCAATTTCTTTCCCTTTTAATGGTGAGCAGTGTCTCACTGTATACAGACACATTTTGTTCATCTACCCATTCATCAATAGACAGTTGAGTTGCATCTACCTTTTGGCTACTGTGAAAGCTACTGTGGACATACATAGTAGCTCTCTGATATTTGAATGTACAAGTATCAGAGTCCTTGAACAGACTCTCAATTCTTTTGGGTATATACCCAGAAATGGAATTGCTGGATTATATAGAAATTCTATGTATAATTTTTAAAGTACTTGTTTTTATTGCTAAATAATATTCCATTATATGAATACATTTTATTTGTCCATTATCAGTTGATGCATTTATAATGTTTCTATTATGAAAACTGCTTCCATGGAAAACCTGTGTACACATTTCTATGTATACATGCCTTCATTTCTCTTGAATATACATGTAGGTTTGCTGGGTCATGTCAATTGTTTAACATCATTAAGAACTGTAAGACTGTTTTCCACAGGATTTTACCAATTTACAAGGTGTGAGGTTTCCAATTTCCTCCACATTGCCAACACAGTATCTTTTTTCCAGTGTCTTATCATGTTTGTAAGCAGTGTCTCATAATGGTTTTGACTTGTATTTCTCCAACAAATAAGGTTCAGAGCATCCTTTCATAGACTTATTAGACACCTAATCAAATTTCTTTTTTTTTTTTTTTTTTAGACTAAGTCTCACTATTTTTGCCCGTGGAAACGCAGGCTCACGTTGCCCGTGGTACCACAGACTCAAGCAATCCCCAGCCTCAGCTTCCCAGGCTGCTAGGATTTCAGGCGTGCACCACCACGCCCAGCTATTTTTTTGGGACTAGGTCTCACTAGGTCTCTCAAGTCCAAGCGGGACTCAAACCACAATCCCCTAGCCTCAGCTGCTTCATAGGCTGAAGCTTACAGGCACTTGCCACCATGCCCGGTTTAAACACCTAATCAATTTTAACAAACGCAACCATAGCACATCACAGTTTGCCTTCTTGGAATTTATTTAAAGTAAACACAAGTTAATATAAAAAATTTTATTTAAAAACCAACCATGGGCCAGGCATGGTGGTGCATGCCTATAAGCGGAAGCCTAGGAAGCCACAGCCGGGGCCAGGTATCGCAGTTTGAGTCCCGCTGGGGGCACATAGCAAGACCTAGTTCTGAAAAAATATAGCTGGGCATGGTGGCATGCACCTGTAGTCCCAGCTACCTGGGAAGCTGAGGCTGGGGATTGCTTGAGCCTGTGGTTCCACAGGCAAAAATAGCGAGAGCTAGTCTCAAAAATAAACAAACAAACAAAAAAAACCAACCACTATGTATTATGTATAAGATACAATAGAGGACAGAAATTATTTTAAATAGTCTGTTACTTAAAAGTGAAAAAAATTTGAGCTTCCCCATTGTTAGGCAGTGCAAGTTGTGACATTATTTTGTTTCTCTGCAACTATTTCTTACCTATAAGTGAAAATGGGGACAAAGACATCTCAATCTCCAGCGGAAGTGGCAGATTTAGATTATGTAAAGCACTCACTCAGTACTGGGTGTCTAACATATACTGGGAAAATCTTATTGAAAGATCTGTCTTTTGAATAGAAAAGTTGCCAGTATTAAACTTCCTAGTCACTGTAAGCGTCTCACTTTTTGATTTTAAGGTAACTTACACAGTGGTCCCTTGCATGCAAGAAGTCAAAGAGCTCCTCAGTGCAATCCTCCTCTGTCTGTGATCTGGAGGATACACGCTCATCACAGAGCTCTAGACGTTCCCGAGCCTTTACACATTTCTCCAGCTGCTCGCAATGTTCTCTCACTGTTGTCAGGGGGTCCTTTAGAAGAAACACAGAAACCAACATGTAGGCGTAGGGGGAAACGCACAAACCATATGCTTTGATTAATACAACCACCAAAACAAGGTGCTGCCTCTGAATTACCGTGCAGAAGGCCAGCTGGCAGAGCCACACTGCTACCAGAAATGGCAGAATGGGGTCTCCCATTCAATTCTGATGCTAAGTAGTAAGGGAAAGTTTCACATTCCTGCCTTCCAAGGTATTGCCAGTACGTACTGAAAGCCTCAGTCCTATCTGAAAAACAGGTGGTAAAGGAAACATGGCCAAACTTGAAATAGCTCTACAGGAGGCATTACTTATTAACATAGCATTTTGGGATATGTAATGCCTGTGAATATCAATTTCCCTTATCTGACAGCCAGGTCTATGTACCCCCAGCTAGAAAGGTAATTCTTTTTTTTTTTGAGACTAGGTCTCACTATTTTTGCCCGTGGAACCACAGGCTCTCATTGCCCGGGGTACCACAGACTCAAGCAATCCCTAGCCTCAGCTTCCCAGGTAGCTGGGATTACAGGCACGCACCACCACACCCAACTATTTTTCTGGAACTAGGTCTTGCTACAAGCCCCAGGTGGGACTCGAACCGCGATCCCTAGCCCCAGCCGCTTCACAGGCTGAAGCTTACAGGCACAAGCCAACGTGCCCAGCTAGAAAGGTATTATTAACAAGGTAAAGCCACCTTAGAAAAGCTCCTTCCAGAATTCTTTAATAAACAAAAGCAGATGATGCAGTGCCAGGCTCTCAATATGCTGCTCTGCGCCCTAACATCATGACTAAAGAAACTCCACAGAAAAGACTCTGAAGAAAAGCTTCTGAAAAACTTCAGAAAAGCTTCTGAAGTTCACACCCCTAAACACTCCAATGACTAGGAAGTACTCAAAAAATTTTTTTCCAGAGCCCATTCTTTCCAAGGTGTCAATGAAAGACACCTTAAAATACCCTTAAGGTTTCACAAAGCTCAAACTTCCTTTTACCGGGATGGTTCCAAACTGGAGAGAGTTCTTACTTACCACTAGTTCCTCCTCCTCTGCTTCTTCCTACAAAAGGAAAGCAAAATTAATGTCAGCAGTAACTTTCTACATATATATAACCCCCAAAATATTGATAATGTAATGAGTGAGGGTACATGTTACATTTATTTTAAAATTTTCTGTATTTGATGCTTTGACAAAAGGGAACCCTGCTAATACTGGAGATATCTTCCTCTCCCAGACCTGGGCAATTTCTATAATTAGCAAAGAACTTGTCTAGAATCACAAATGCATACCAACCAATGCAAAGCCCATTTATCTAACACTTCGATTTTTTCCATCTAACTCTAAATCAATTATTGATCCTACCACAGTCACCTTAGGACCAACTACCACACAAATAGGGACCCTTTCAATAGCCAGAACGTACCCAAAATTCAACTTTTCAATCCTAAACCTGCTAGTACTAGCCTACCCTGCTTCACCTATTTCTTCCCTCAGAAGCCAAGGCTGTGATTTCTCTGGCCTATTTTGATTGAAAATCTGAAATGGCCTTAGCACTACCCTCATGTGGTCCTGGGTAGTATGGCCTGCTCCTTTCTCAGAGAATTATAATGAACTCTTTCAAAGGTGGTTGTCTCTACACATGTCACTTACCAAATCTAAATAACAAGGACATATTATCTCACTTTTATTTGGAACTGCCAAAAAAAGTGTGTACACTAACCTGAAATTCATAAAGCATTTCCATTTTTGCAATTAATCATTACAGCTATTCTTTATGAGACCCCCCAATTTATTTATTTGTTTACTTATTTTGAGACTAGGTCTTGCTATTTTTGCTTGTGGAACCACAGGATCACGTTGCCCGGGGTACCACAGACTCAAGCAATCCCCAGCCTCAGCTTCCCAGGTAGCTGGGATTTACAGGCACACGTTACCACACCCAGCTATTTTTTGGGGACTAGGTCTCACTAGCCCCCAGTGGGATTCGAACCGCGATCGCTAGAACCGTGATCGCTGGCCCTGGCCGTGGCTTCCTAGGCTGCCACCTACAGGCATGCACCACCATGACCAGCCAATGTATTTACTTTCGATGCAGGTGCACAATCTCAAACTTAGTTCCTTTCTTTCAAGAAGCAGTGTAAGAAAAAAAAATATTCCTTGTGGGAACATCAGCATAGGCTTAAGTCTAGGACATAGTGGAGTCTGAGCAGTATCTCAACCACCAGCCAAAAGTAAGGTTTTTGCTTGTCTTAGCGTACACATGTTAATATTTTGGGGAAAGGAAAGGTATAAAGGGAAATAAAAAGAACTAGGTCAGTGATCTCCCACTATGTAAATCAAAATCCCAACCTCCCACATTCACTACTATGTCCTTCAAGGAAGGGGATGTAACCTGGGGATGAGGGGTTGGGCAGATTCAGCTGTAATTCAGGCTACTTACTCTCACAACTGGCAGAGTTTGTTTCTAAATATGACGTTATTTAGGATGTTAATTCTAGTTTTCATTTTTATTTATTTTTTAATAAAGAATACTTTACAAATGTGTTTGTCATTCTTACACAGGTACCATGTTAATTTTCTTTGAATTGGTCCAATTTTAGTATATGTGATATCTAAGTGAGCACTAGCTCTAGTTTTTGATTAAATAAGGTTTCTTTCCTTGTTCTTTAATGAAAAAATGCATATTGAAGTTTTCCCAAAAACTGTAATCATGTATCTGAATTAAAAACCAAAATTAGTATCCTAGTAGGAAGGGCCTTTTATATAGCAAATATTATATGAGCAAATATTAGCAAATATTGATAATTTTGTATTGGAAGTATTATGGCCTGTTTTGAAAAGGCAACTCCAAATACAAGTCTGAATATGGATCATTTCATGTAAAATTTCCATCAATGAGAAAAGGCAACATCATACTAAATAAAAAGATTTAACCTACAAGAGATCTAGGAGCCTAGAATAAAAGAGCCTAGTTTTCTTAATTTTAAAACTGACTACTATTTACTTTCTGGTCTACTGCTGTGGTGAATCTTGCTGAACCTTGAGGTTAATGCCACTTCTTTCTGAAAATGAGATTAGGAAAAATTATAGGGTAAACTATTTCCAACTATTTTGAACTCATAAACCCAGAACAGCTGCCCTAAAGTAACCAGAAAAGACAGAGATAGGTAAAGATATTGCAAACAAAAATCTAGTTGGTTTCTGTAAGCTGTGGGTTAGTCTTGGTTGGCTCTGAACTATGCTGCTAAAGTTCAATTCTTGGCTCCATGATTTTATTACCTCTGTGTCCTCTAACCTCTCTATACCAGTTTCCTCATCTGTAGATGAGAACAAAAATAGTACCCAGTAGTTAATTTCATAGGACTACTGTGTGGATTAACTGAATCAGTACATTGGAATAACTAATTAATACTGCTATATCTGCATTTTTACTCTGGGAAAGCTCCCCTTTTTATCACAATTATACTGTTCTTTCCAACACTATCCCCAAAGATGCCTTCCCCTCTACTCCTCACTCACCAAAGAGTAAGTTACTTTTTGACAGGCTCTAACCGGAGATGCCGAGACTTCCACAGATGTCTCAGGGATTCCTAACCTGAGCTGAGGTGAGGTTTAGAAGTGGTCGGCTTGCTCCCCGAACCTATCAAACCAGGGCCCCAGGATACCTTACTAAAAATACAGACACTATTTATACAAAAACTTAGTACACCAGGATTTTCGTTACTAGACCTTCACTACATTTACAGACTGGGGAGCCGAGGCCTAGCGAAAGACCTGCTATCTACTTGCCCAATGTCATCCGACGAATTCCTAAGAAGGGTAAAGGGAACCAGCTCTTCCGACTCTGCGATTTCTATGGGGGATACAAGGGTCAAGGGGAACCGGGGCACGTTTTTGGCGGGCTACAGCCCTGGGTCTCGCGGCGGTGAAGACGATCGAATAGATCGCTTTGCCTTACCTCCTTGGGATCTCCGGATCCAGTTAGCATCTTTCGCTCGTCCTCCAGTCCCATGTCCGACTACGTTACTGAATTCAATTAGAGAACCAAGAGCAGTAACTATACCGCTTCAGGACCAAGAAGGACTTGTAAGGGTCACTCAGCGGATATCCGGCGATATGGCCGGAAGTGCGGCAGACTTGTCGTAGTGGCGAACACACGCTCCGATTGGGATGTACCACTGTCCATAGGCAGAGAATAGGGGTGTCTTGTATTTTCAGGTAAGGAGATTTTTTCCAGTAAATATATATTTTAGTCATGAAAGACACAAAACTACTGACTGAATAGTTTATTTAAAGTAGTAGATTCTATAAATTTGTAAACTAGGCAGCTTTGCTCTGTATTCCTTTAGCATCGTTCTCATTCTTCCCCACATCGCTGGTTGGAACCGTCCTAACTGCTGACCTTTTCAAGATGGCGGTCCGAGGGTGCCACTCTCGGGCTCGCGCACCTCCCCAAGATGGCGGCGCCCGAGGCCTGGCGCGCCCGGAGTTGCTGGTTCTGTGAGGTAGCGGCGGCAACGACCATGGAGGCCACGTCCCGGGAGGCGGCGCCAGCGAAGAGCTCGGCCTCGGGCCCCAGCGCTCCCCCCGCCCTGTTCGAGCTGTGCGGGCGGGCGGTGAGCGCCCATATGGGGGTTCTGGAGAGCGGGGTGTGGGGTAAGTCGCGGGGTGAGGGGCTACCTCTGGCAATGAAGCGGGGGCGGCCCAGCGGCCGGGGGGCGCGGGGGGCGAGGCCGGGAGGCCCGGGGCAAGGCCCAGCCCGGGGCACTGGAAGTAAGACTGTCGCGTCGGAACCTGAATTCCGTGTCTTACTGGACAGCCCAGAATAGAAACGGGGACCAAACCGGTAGGTGGACCCGCACCGCGGCCTGCCTGGGGGGGCGCAGGGGGCGAGGCCAGGAGGCCGGGTCTGGCACGGAGCACACAGGGCCCGGGCAACAGAGACTGTCGTGGCTGGCCGGACAGTGGGCACTGAACTGACACTGACTTAGTCGGACTGGGGAGTCTCGGATGTCGAGCCGACAGGCAGGGATGGCCCCTCTGCCTGAGGGCAAGGGCCAGGGTTGGGAGGCCCGGCCTAAGGCAGGGAGGCCAGGCCCCGGGCCACTTAACCTGACTGACGGCGCTGGGCCTCCGCTCTCTGCCTGTCATACCGTAGTTGCATAGACTCTACTGACCAAGCCGATAGAGGGGGGTAGCCCAGCGGATTGGAAAGCGAGGGAATGGGGCAGGGAGAGAGGCCGAAGGGCTTGCTGCGCTGAGGCCTGTCTGATGGCCCAAGGCTTGGGTAGCAAGCTGATGACTGGGGCCTCCGGGGCTAAGTGATTGAGCGATTAACTGACTGAAGGGCAGGGCTGCTCAGCGAGTGCGGAGAGCCGGAGCCCACTCGGATTGGCCTGGGCGGTGAGAAGCATCGGAGAGCGCTGAGCGTCTGTGAAGGGAGGCCCAGTGCTGGTCAGCAATCGAGGGAGGCTCGAGTGACGGACAGGCGGGAAGGGCCAGGGAGGCCCCAGGCGGGGCGAGGGCCCTGGGATCTGGGACTCTGGGGAGGGGGGTGCGTCGCCACTAGGAGGCCTTAGTTGAGTGGGAGTGAAAAGAGGCCCCAGGCCTGAGGGCTGCTGAGACGGATGGCCCAGGCCTTGACTGAAGGTGTCCAGGCAGAGTAGCAAAGGTTAGAGGCCTAGGATGCCAGGCTAAGGAACAGGGAAGGGCAAACCGGCTAGTCCTTACTGGTGGGCCTGGGCTTAGGGCGGCCGGCAGCTAACGGAGGAGACCGGTAGCCAGATGGGCAGAGGAGGCCCATCTGTGGACTGGGTACCCTAGCTCGCTGCCTTGCAGCTGATGAGGAAAACTCGGATTGGAATCTTAAGTAACTGATAATGAGTGTGAAAGAGGAAAGTGAGGACTCCTGGGGTAAGGCCTGCTTGCACAGGCAACAAGGGCGGCCTTGGGCCTGCAGGACTGGTGCTGTGAGGGGGTGGGGTCAGGAGGCCAGTACTGAAGTTGGGTGAGGAGATCACGGTTCAGGGAGAAGGCCCCGCATAGAGGAAGGCCTAGAGTGGCAGGAGAGGAGGCCCTGGGCCTTTTTTTTCCTTTTTCTTTTTGCTATGGGGGGGTGAAAGGGATGGGGAAGTAGAAGTCTAGAGAAGGCCTTAGAGGTACAAATAGTGTTTTTGCCAGGCAGAAGATTTTAGTAAGATCAGGAATAAGGGCTTGAGATCTTAGGATGAGGGTTTGGGTTGACTGAGGAGGTAAATGTGTAAACAAAGTCTTTCTTGGTGTTTGGGTGGGTTGGGCCTTCTTCCTAAGGCTGTGGAGAGTGGTCAAGGAGTTTCAGGGATATGGGAAGGCCTTCGGTGATATGGGGGTAGTGTACAGATGACCTCAAGAGACCCAAATGTCTTTCTATAGTGGGAGAAGACTGTTAGAAGCCCTCTGGACAGGTGGGGGAAAAGGCATGTGGAGGTCCTATGCCAACAGCTGAGAAGGGTTAAGCTGACCCTTGGGAAATGGGAGAAAAGTCACAGAGGGGCTGGGAAGAGGGCTCAGAAAATGCCTAGGGAGTGTGGAAGAAGGCAGAGAGGATCTGAGCCTGAAGCGTCTAGGATTCTAAATGGGATTAGGAGGGAGGAAGACTGTGGAAGCCACAAATTGGGAAGGGATAGTATTTAAATTGTAGTCTGGAAACAAGGACAACCCTGGTTTGAAAAAAATTGCAGAAAGGAAGAGAGGAGCCTGTGGATAACAGGGGATAAGAATCCTGTGACTGAGAGGGAATAACTAAACAGAGGGGACCATATCGAAGGGACAGGGGAGGAAGCACTCCTATGGACCTAACCCAAGAAAACAGCTATGTAGAAAAATTTGAATCAAGTTAGGCCTCCTAAAGGGGGCAAGTAAGAGAGAGGCATGCTAAGCAGTGCTATTTTAGAGGAACATCTCAGTGTGGGCTTGATAGGGTGTGCCCCCCCCCCCCTGGAGGTAGTGGACTAGCATTGCCTGTGTAAGGAGCATGAGGGAGTGTTTGGGGGGAGAAGTATAGTAGTGGCAGCAGGAAAAGATACCATGAAAATATGGAATACAGGACTTAGACTTTATCTTGAGTATATTAGAGAGCCTACATTAGTGTAACAACGAGAATTAAGAGTATATTGAGTGCCTACTATGCACAAAGAATTATACCAGATTCTTGATTATTAAGTTTCAGTTATTCCACAAATAAAGATTAAAAGAGATTCTGGAGTGGAAGTTTTGAAAGATATTCCTTAGATATGGTATACTCCAAAATCTTAAACTTATTCTGAGCAGGGAAGAGATGCTATTAACAGAATGATAGCCAACATTTACTGAACTTATTATGTCAAACACAGTCTTAAACAGAGCGCAAACATGATTTCCCTTAATTTTCACTACAGTGCCACAAAGAATTATTATCTTCTTTTTAAAATTGAGGAAACTAAGATTTAAAGACATTAATTTACCCAGGATTCATCATTAACAAATTGGTACAATTAGGATTTCAGTTTTGTCCTACTCAGGAGACAACTCTTTTTGCCACCATACTCAAAATGCCCCTAAGAAATAGAGTTAGCAAGAGTAGATTTAATTTTTATGATATAACAGATTTAGAGGTAGAACCTAAATATTTCTATACTTCATAGGAAATTACTAGAGTTCAAGGCATAGTGGGTATCCAGAAGATGGAGGTGATCTGTCTGTAAGAATGGGAGGGGAATTCAAGAAAGCCTTAATAAAAGCCATGTGATACTTGAAAGAGGAGTAGTTGATATGCTGAAACTGGCAAGGTCATTCCTGATAGAGAGAACAACATGCCAAAGGCAGAGACCTTGTTAGGTACATGAAAACATGTTAGGTAAAAGAAAAACAGTTTAGTGTGGCTGAAGAATAGGATGCAAAGCCGGGAGCTGGAGAAGTTAGTGGGCCCAGATGTGAAGAAATTTTTTTTTAATCACACTTTTTTTCTTTTGAGACTAGGTCTTGCTATTTTTGCCCATGGAACCACGGGCTTACATTGCCTGTGGTACCACAGACTCAAGCAAGCCTCAGCTTCAGCTTCCCAGTTAGCTGGGATTACAGGCGCATGCCACAATGCCCAGCTATTTTTTGGGACTAGATCTCACTATGTTGCCTCCGGTGGGTCTCAAACTGTGATCCCCAGTCCCAGCTGCAACTCCATAGGCTGTCGCTTACAGGCACGCACCATCGTGCCCAGCCTTTATCACACTTTTTTTTTTTTTTTTAAATTTTAAGATTAGGTCTTGCTTTGTTGCCCAGGGTATCAGGGACACAAGTGATCCCCAGCCTCAGCCTCCCAAGTAGTTAGGATTACAGGCACACGCCACCTCGCCCAGCTATTTTTTGAGACTAGGTCTTGCTATGTTGCCCCAGGCGGGACTCGAACCCGCAGACTCAAACTATTCCTAGCCTCAGCCTTGCTCCATAGACTGCGATTAAAGGCATGTGCCACCATGCCCAACCTTATCATACATTTTTTAATAGGGACTTTAAAATGCAGACTGGTTCATTATGCTAGGGCAGAAATGAACTGATCATCTCCTAAATGAATAGATCAGCTTGCTTTTGGGGACTGTCTCACCTTTAAAGATGTGCATGGCGTGAAATTCCAGCTGCCAATTAAGTGACTGAATATAAGTGGATCAGAGTTTAAATTAGATTTAGTTTAGCTTCTGTATAGTTCATTTGTTCAAAGTGTTTCTTTATGTCTTCCCTTCCAGTAGGATAATTAATGCTTGGAACCCTGAGAGGAAAAAAATAAATTTTGTATTTTGGTTTTTATAGCCCTCCCAGGTCCAATACTGCAAAGCATCTTACCTCTGCTCAATATATATTATTTGGAGAGGATTGAGGAAACTGCACTCAAGAAAGGTAAGTGTCTTCTGTCTCTTTATTAGTCAGTGATTATAAGCAAAACAGCATGATGTTCTTCAGGTAAATATTACAGCTGATATCTGTATAAAATCTTATGCTTTTCAAAAAGTGCCTTCATAATCTACTTTCTTATCTGATTCTTCACAGTATATAATGAAATACAAGTATATGATTCCTCATAAAAGTGGGACCATAGGCTCACACCAGTTGTTAGCAAAACCTCACTAGAATCCAGATCTTCGATATCTTACTCTATTTTACCAAGTTGCTCCCCAGATCCCTCATTGGACACATCTGTTATTAGCTAACATTTTTCTAACCAACCATGATGTGCCAAACTGTCCTACTCACTGTACCTGGAGAAATCCATTTAATCTTTGTAGAAGAGATTGGCTGAGTTCAGAGTGATATGACTATAGACTCATTTACTCTTTTCAACAACTATGAAATAGCTATTATTAACTACATTTTACAGATAAGGAAACTGAAGTACAGAAAAACTAAGTAACTGGTTCAAGGTCACACAGCCAGAGTGTGATCTGCTGATATTCAGATATAGGTAGTCTATATTTAGAGCCAGTGCTCTTTACTACTGTCATATAGCTCCTGTGAATCCAGAGGACAACATTAAAAAGGCTGGTGTATTTCACTCATAGTAGTTAAGTAAGCATGAAATTTCTCCTTACAGGCCTCTCTACTCAGGCTATCTGGCGCCGACTATGGGATGAACTGATGAAGACAAGACCTTCCAGTTTGGAAGTAAGTTAAGGCACCAGATAGAAGTCTGGCCTAACTTTGTGCAGCAAAAGCAGAAATAGCACACAAACACAAGTTGGGTACTGGTAAAGTACAGGAACAGGAATTTGGGAGGAGGCTCTAATGATTTTCCCAAGGTTGTTTCCCATTTGGCATTGACTTGCTTGCTCACTTTGTTGGGAACAGGGAAAGTAGTGATGACTGTGGATGGCAGAATCCAGTTCATAGAGGTTTCGACAGGACTGGAGCAATGATCAAACCTAACAAATGAAATTTAACAGAGTAACCCAACTCTTCACTTAAGTCTAAAAGATTACAATTGCAGAGCCGAGCGCAGTGGCATGCACCTTTAATCCGTCTTGGAAGGCTGAGGCGAGGGATCACTTGAGTCTGTGGGTTCGGGACTATACTGGGCAACATAATGAGACCTAGTCTCTAAAAAAAATTTAAAAAAAAATTACAATTACATGACCTCAGTATAGCAGGTAAAGGGGTCTGACTTAGCAGCAGCTTTTATAAAAAAAGATTAAGGAGTTTAGTCAACAGTATATTGAAGTCACTCAAAATGATTGCCCTAAGCAATGTAAATTAATGTATAATAGTCTAAAGGGTAAAGGGGAATGTTAGTCCTGCTTGGCTCTGCAATGGTCAGGCTACCCTGCATTATGGAGGAAAAAATGAGCCACAACATGAATCACAGTTGGAAGACTGGAGATGTTTTTCTGGAAAAGAAAAGACTTGGGAATCTTGAACTGTCTTGAAGTATTTGGATGGTTGTCACATGAGAGATTAATAGTCTTGTTCTGAGCAGAAGGTAAGGGAAGATAAATTTTTGCTACATTGAGTATAGAGCTTCTAAACTCTAAGCTTTGTGGTCATGAAATAATCTAATCCTAGAGGTAATAACCTTCCCAGAACTAAGTGTTAAATAGAGTTTGAATAACTACTTGACACTTGAAATTTGGCATTGTAAAAGAAGATGCACAGAATGACTTAGACCTCCTTCTAGCATGAGATTCTATTACTCATCATTTCAGGTATACTACACTGGAGCTCTCATTCAAGCAAAATTTCTTTCATTGTTCCCTCATTAGGTGACAGACATTTGGATCCAATAAACTTTTACTAAACTTTACTACATACCAGGTTTTTTGGTAGATAGTGGAAAGTCAGGCACAGTCCTTAATCTTGAGGACCAGTATAGTGGAGAAATCTTCAAACAAATAAATCAGGTATGGTAGAATAAGTGATGTGATAGAGTAGTGGAGGTTGAGGGAGAAAGGATCAAGGTCTTTCTAGGAAGTAATATTTGAATTGGGCTCTATGTGGTGAATGAGATCATATGACAAGAAACATGTTAATATCAGGCATAAGTTGGCGCTTTAATTTCTGGGGATTCACTGGGCTCAGTAACACACGGCTCCATATCCTTCAGTTTTCCACTTTTAGATCTGGAACCAACCCCTGGAATTCAGTGTGATGACACTGAGGCGCAACAAAATCCTCAGACTCTTTGTTCAGGAGATAAACCTAATGAGGAAGAGAAGTGGGAGCAAGAATATTAGAAAACAGTAACAACTTCCTGCAACCATTAAAGAAATGTGAGGTTCACTTATCCCAGTGTTTCCCACGCACTATGGAGATTTTAATATCTTTCTCTTGGAGAAAACTTTTTCCCCAACACTATCTCTATCTCAAGCTTCCTGGAAAAGAATCTGTTATCTTTTTTTTTTTTCCCTTTTGTCTCAGAATTTCAGAACATTTTAGGCTTGGTGGTCTAACCTAACAGTCACCTTGACAGAGGTCCAGAGTTGGAGTATATCCATTCCAGAAGGTGTCTTCTCTATCCCACATTTGCATGACAGTAGCGTTCATTTCATGAGTAGTTCAGAAGCAATCAGTGTTTGCTCAGTTCTAATTACTACTACCTATTCTAGGAATTCAGTGGTACACAAGAAGAGACTATGGTCCCTGCCTAACTTATAAAGCAATTTTCAAACTGTATAATATTAGTCTGTATATATAATCTGTAGAATGAAATAGACATTTTGAAGACAAACCAATGGGGAAACAATTTTTTAATAGGTGGTTCTCTGTAATTGGCTAACCATTTGGAAAAAATGAAGTTAGAGGTTTACAACATTATCACCTAGTTTCTATATGTGTTGAAGACTAAATTGTAAAAAGCAAAAGCATAAAACAACTTAAGAATAAAGGTGACTGATTGCCGGGCACGGTGGCTTGTGTCTGTAAGCTTCAGCCTACGAAGCGGCAGGGGCTACGGATCGCGGTTCGAGTCCCGCCTGGGGCCTGTAGCGAGACCTAGTTCCAAAAAAAAATAGCCGGGTGTGGTGGCGCGCGCCTGTAATCTCAGCTACCTGCGAAGCTGAGGCTGGGGATTGCTTGAGTCTGTGGTACCCCGGGCAACGAGAGCCTGCGGTTCCATGGGCAAAAATAGCGAGACCTAGTCTCAAAAAAAAAAAAAAAAAAAAGAAGAAGAAAGGTGACTGGCTATCTCATCTCAGGATGGAGAGTGCTAATTATTAAATGGGCAAAAACAAAAAAGAAAATACATTTGGCCATATAAACTGTAAACACAATTTAAAAGATGCAGAAACCAGGAAAATGTTTGCAACAATATTAAAAACAAAGGGACAGAGATAAGACAAAGGCAAATGTCCCAGTAGACTAAAATGAATAAAGATTTGGACAAGTCAGAAAATACACAAATTTTTAATAAAGTGAAAATGTTCAATCTCACTAATAAATGGGAAAGTAAATTGTAACTCTTAAATTAGTAAAGTCGTTTTTTGATTTGGTTTTATTTTAAAAGATATTCTGGGGTTGGCCAGGCATGGTGGTGCATGCCTGTAAGCAGCAGCCTAGGAAGCCACAGCGGGGCCAGGGATTGCGGTTCGAGTCCTGCTGGGGGCACATAGCAAAACCTAGTCCCAAAAAAATAGCTGGGCGTGATGGCGCGCACCTGTAATCCCAGCTACCTGGGAAGCTGAGGCTGGGGGTCGCTTCAGTCTCTGATACCCTGGGCAACATGAGCCCGCGGTTCCACGGGCAACAATAGCGAGACCTAGTCTCAAAAAAAAAAAACAAAACGTATTTTAATATGCTATTGGTGGGAACAGATGTTAACTTTCTTGGTGGGCTATCTGGTGATAACTGTCAAGAGTCTTTAAAAATTCAAATTAGGCTGGCCACGGTGGCCCATGCCTTTAATCCCAGCCTAGGTAGGGAGTCCGCAGGTTCGAGACCCACACCAGGCAACATAGCAAGACCTACTCTAAAAAAAAACTAGCTGGGCATGGTGGCATGCGCCTGTAATCCCAGCTACCTGGCAGGCTGAGGCTGGGGATTGCCTGAGTCCATGAGATCTCAGATCCAATCCGGGATCTGGACTACTCAAATCTGATCTCGGATTGGGACTACCCTGGGCAAGATAGTGAGACCTAGTCTCAAGAAAAAAGCCAAAACTCAAATTAAGCCAGGCATGGTGGTGCATGCCTATAAGCTTCAGCCTATGAAGCGGCTGGGGCTAGAGATCACGGTTTGAGTCCCGCTTGGGGCAACACAGGGAGACCTAGTCCCAAAAAATAGCTGGACATGGTGGCATGCACCTGTAATCCCAGCTACTTGGGAAGCTGATGCTGGGGATTGCTTGAGTCTGTGGTACCCCGGGCAAAGAGAGCCTGCGGTTCCACGGGCAAAAACAGCAAGACCTAGTCTAAAAAAAATTTTTTTTTACTAGAAAAGCTAGAAATATAGGAATTACATAGTATTCCTATTTTCAAACTACTAGTAAAGTTATATTCTAAAAATCTTTAAATACATGGTAGTAAAAATGCTTAATGATGTTAAATAGTATTTTAAACAGTTCAGAATTGTCTATTATAAAAAACAAGTATCTGTACCTATTCACTATACACCCCAGAGTTGGTTTATACATTTTTTTCTTTCCACAAGTATTTGTTCCCAAACAAGTGGACAATATATAATTATGAACATTTTCAGTTTCTTAGTTTACTATAAGTAAAATTTAGTGATCACCCCATTTGTATACTGGTTTGTATGCTTTTCCCTACACTAATGCCTGAAGTACAAGCCTATTGTAGATGAGCCAACCACCTCACCTTTTTGGTGGTCTCATTCCCCTTTCACTCAAATGCAAGTATATTTAAATCACTTTGCATTGCCTGTGCTATACAAGCTCCCAAAATTAGTATCCTGGACCAGCTTTTAGGTGTAGTTCAGCTTTGAAGTTTTGACAGATTCTTCCAAAAGGTGGTGATAAAATAAAGTGCAGTCATCTGCTGTTTGTTCTTTAATTCATGAGCACTAACATTGTCATAACTAATTTATTTAATCCTGAGGACAATGTTGATATATAGTTATCTTCCTCACTTTGTAGGTGGTGAAACTGAGGCAGAAAAAGTAACTTGTCTAAAGTTAGTTTATAAGCCAGGTGTGGTGGCATGCGCCTATAATCCAAGTGCTGGGTGGCAGGAGGACATGGATCACTTGAGTTCTCGGGTTCGAGACTACCCTGGGGAACATAGTGAGACCTGCTTCTCAAAAAAGCAGACAGGTGCGATGGCTCGCGCCTGTAATCCCAGTTACCTGGAGGTTGAGGCTGGGGATTGCTTGAGTCCCTGGGACTACCAGGTAACAGCAAGATCTAGTCTCAAAGCTTTTTTTCTTTTTTGAGACTAAGTCTTGCTATTTTTGCCCGTGCAACCGCAGGCTCTCGTTGCCCGGGGTACCACAGACTCAAGCAATCCCCAGCCTCAGCTTCCCAGGTAGCTGGGATTACAGGCACACGCCACCACGCCCAGCTATTTTTTTGGAACTAGGTCTCGCTACGGGCCCCAGGTGGGACTCGAACCGCGATCCCTAGCCCCTGCCGCTTCATAGGCTGAAGCTTACAAGCACGAGCCACCGTGCCCGGCCTACCTCACTTTTGAGTTGAAGCCTTGCTAGGGTTACCTACAAGTGTTTTTCAAGGCTTTCATCACTGGCCAGAAAATTAGAAAAAAAAAAAAAGCTAGTGAGGTATTTGAAGGACTCAGCAATATCCTACCCTTTTATTTGAGGCTGAATAGAAATTTGGTTGTCAGGTATTTAGAGAGCAGGTAAGGTAAAGGGAATGACTCCTTGAGAACAGCCCAATTTCTGCCCCCAAAAAAGCAACTTTAGATACCAGCTGAGTGTCACCACGGTATGAGAAAACACATGGGAGGCAGGGTAAGTACCAAAGAGATGTATCTTAGTTTTTGGACTTACTACCTTAGTTTTAGACTGAGTAAGCACCTGCATAACAGGCTCTGCCCTATCAGATTCTGCATTGTCCCTCCCGAGCAATGTTAATTCACCAGCAGCAGAAGTAACATTTTTAGTTTACTAAATGCTGACTTGGAGGTCTCATTTGATCTTCACAATCTTGTGAGCAGGTAATTTTATGTACCTTTCCAGAATGAAGAAATTCAGAGTATAGTAACACAGAAGGTGTGTATAAAAATCAGTACTTAGTATTACACCTTAGAAGACTGGGATTTAGAGGTATCTGTTTCAGTGTGTCTGGGTGGAGTAAGAGGCATTAATTCCTAACCTGTGATACATATCAGAATCATATGGGAGAGGCCTAAAAAATAAAAAGGCACAGACCTTTCTCAAATGTAACATAACCAAGTCACCAATTCTGGGTACGTACCACGTGAATTCTGGAAAAATGGAACAGATTCACAGTAAATACTGATGTATAGAAACGTTTGAAAATCACTTGTTTTTCTAAATGTATCACAATAGTTTGATGATAAGGCATTCATCAAAGCAAATAAATACTGCCTATGAAAAAACAAATTTTAACAATTGCTCTCTAGGATTCTCTTTTATCTGGTTGGAATAAGAAATGTACACAGGCAAAAAGGCTCAAAACCATGAGAAACATGGGGTCAAAGATTTTAGTCAGAATGTCAGCAACCCAAAGAGGAGCAGGGGGTGACAGACACCACTAGCCTCAGAGAAATGAACAGCTTTAAAGACTAAAATGCTCACCAGTCCTTTCAGGAAGTCTGGTTTGGCAATGAACAGCACTTCTGAAAAATGTGGCAAAGGACATAGAAAGCAAGTTTGGGTCAGACTAATTTGACTTAGGTTGGCAGAGGCCATGTTGTGGAGGAGTTTCTCCACCAACCTGAGACTCCAAATTAACCCTAGCTGGTGACACACAGGGAATTTTGCAGCAAAATGTATTCTGAAATATTTTACAAAAATTAACCCAGTGGGCTTGTATAAAAGTTTGAGAAGGGGAAATAGAGATGGGGGGAGAATAAGGGAGCTAATGTAGTCAGGTGTAAGGTGATAGGTTAGAAAAAGGTAGTGATAAAAGATGGAAAATTGAGATCTGGTTTTAGAAACAAGCATGAATATGGAAGACTTTCCAATGCAATCTTTCAATATGCAGACTGAGCAACTGTTTCATCTGAAAGGCATCAGCAAAGTAGAACTAAATTTCCTGGGTTCACATCTTGATTCTAACCCTTTACCTGTTTAACCACAGGTTGTACCTCATTTCTTATCTATAAAATGGGGCTAGTGGAAATACATCTCAAAGATGTGGAGTAAATGAATATATATATTTAGAATGTTGCCTAGTTCAATAATTACTAGAAGGGACAAATTTGGGATGTACCATTAGGAGCTAGCACTTAGGATCACAGCTCTCTGGCATATTCTCTGCTTTCAGAGTGTGACCTGTTGGCGAGCCAAGTTTATGGAAGCCTTTTTTTCCCATGTTCTTCGTGGAACCATTGATGTGTCTTCTGACAGGCGCCTTTGTGACCAGCGCTTCTCACCTCTTCTGCATAGTTCCCGCCATGTCCGGCAACTCACCATCTGCAACATGCTACAGGGTGCAACTGAGCTGGTGGCCGAGCCCAACCGCAGGGTTCTGGAGACCCTAGCCAGTTCCCTGCACACCCTCAAGTTCCGCCACCTGCTGTTCTCTGATGTGGCTGCACAGCAGTCACTTCGGCAGTTGTTGCATCAGCTTATTCACCACGGGGCTGTCAGCCAGGTGTCCCTGTACTCCTGGCCTGTGCCTGAGTCAGCCCTTTTCATCCTCATCCTCACCATGAGTGCTGGCTTCTGGCAGCCAGGCCCTGGTGGCCCACCCTGTCGTCTTTGTGGAGATGCTTCCCGAGGCCGGGCCCCATCCCGAGATGAAGGGTCCCTCTTGCTGGGCTCACGGAGGCCCCGACGGGATGCTGCTGAGCGATGTGCTGCAGCCCTGATGGCTTCACGGCGAAAGAATGAAGCCAAGCAAACAGCCAGAGCTGCACCTCCCACTCGAGTAACGCGCCGGAGCACACAGGAGAGCCTGACAGCAGGTGGGACAGACCCTAAGAGGGAGCTGCACCCTCCAGCTAATTCCCACGAGGCTCCTGGCACCAAGCGGCCACCCACTGCTCCAGCCACCACTTCCTCTGCTTCTGCTTCCTCCTCCACATCCTCATCTAAACGAGCGCCAGCTAGCTCAGCCCCACAGCCTAAGCCCCTAAAGCGTTTCAAGAGAGCTGCAGGGAAAAGGGGTGTCCGCACCCGCCAGGGGTCTGGTGCAGAGTCTGAAGACCTATATGACTTTGTTTTCATTGTGGCCGGTGAGAAGGAGGATGGAGAAGAGATGGAGATTGGGGAAGTGGCTTGTGGAGCTTTGGATGGATCAGATCCCAGCTGCCTGGGGCTTCCAGCATTGGAAGCCTCCCAGCGATTCCGCAGCATTTCCACCTTGGAGCTATTCACAGTTCCACTCTCCACCGAGGCAGCTCTGACACTGTGCCACCTGCTGAGCTCCTGGGTGTCTCTGGAGAGCCTCACACTCTCCTACAATGGTGAGTGTCCTGGAGGGGCAGGGGTTGGGTCTTCCAACATTAGCTGTGAGTAGAAGGAAATAGTGTAATCAGGAAGTAAAAAGCACATACATGAATTGGTAGCATGTTGTCAGCTAGAGAAGAGGAAATCTATATATTTGGAAGCAGGGGCTCCTTTTTTGAGACAAAAAAAAAAAAGCTGGAGCTGGGCACGGTGGCTCATGCCTGTAAGCTTCAGCCTATGAAGCAGCTGGGGCTAGGGATTGTGGTTCGAGTTCCGCCTGGGGCCCGTAGTGAGACCTAGTTCCAAAAAAAATAGCTGGGCATGGTGGCACGCGCCTGTCATCCCAGCTACCTGCGCCTGTAATCCCAGCTACCTGGGAAGCTGAGGCTGGGGATTGCTTGAGTCTGTGATACCCTGGGCAACATGAGCCTGCGGTTCCACGGGCAAAAAAAGCAAGCCCCAGTCTCAAAAAAAAAGTAAAGCTGGAACCTAAAAAATACATTAGTTTTCATTCCTACTTAGCCACTTTTAAATGTTCCCTAAGGTGACTGACGTCAGACCTATTTCACAAACAGAAGCCATCACACATATACTCCAACTTATCAACCAACCTATAAATTATCCTACAGCTGCATTCATCCTCCCTCTCTCCTTTGCCAGGTTGGAAAAGATCATCTAGATATTAAGCTAATCTGTCTTTCTGTGCTCTGGATCCCAGCCCTCCCTCTTATTCTTCTCACACACATTAACTTTTACATACTGCTTAATAGGTTCAATATATTTTAAGTATTATACCATCTTACTAATTCTTTCAGCAACTCTGAAGTTAAGCTGGCAATTTAGAGAAGTCGAACCCAAGCAGCCTAGCTCCACAATCCACTCACTGCTGCCTTCCCTCTCCAGTTTCTTCCCCCAACATTTAAACATCAGCTGGGCATGGTGGCTCGTGCCTGTAAGCTTCAGCCTATGAAGCAGCCGGGGCTAGGGATCGCAGTTTGAGTCCCGCCTGGGGCCTGTAGCAAGACCTAGTTCCAAAAATATAGCTGGCCGTGGTGGTGCGTGCCTGTCATCCCAGCTACCTGGGAAGCTGAGGCTGGGGATTGCTTGAGTCTGTGGTACCCTGGGCAATGAGAGCCTACAGTTCCAGGGGCAAACATAGCGAGACCTAGTCTCAAAAAAAAAACCAAAAACATTTAAACATCAAACCAGGTATTCACCAGAAACTACAGCTCTTATTAACGTTCTGTTCTCTCATCCTTCAAACTCCTCTAGTAAGCTCCTCTAGCTAGCTCCACTTCTCACAGCCCACTCCACTCTTGCTCTGACATACCCCAATGCTGCATTAAGGGTACAGGACACCAAAGACCTCTGCTGCTAAGTACAGTCTTCACCTCACATTTATTCCTGGAAGCATTTAGTGCTATTAAACATTATCTTCATAAAAGTCTTAATTAATCCCACCTCAATGTGAACCTTCTGTCTCTGGACATTACTCTTCAGTGTTCAGTTCCTCAAAGCTCTCTTTATCCATGTTTCCTGGACATGTTTATCTATTCCTTTAGCTTTAAAGACCAACTGTGGAGACTCCCTGTGACATTAGCTCACCAAGCTTTTTATCTCAAATTCCAGACCTATCTGTCCAGCTAACTACTAAATGTTACTTCATAAATCACAAGTCTCCCACACTCATGTCCAACCTGAGTACATCTACTTCCTCCTAAAGGCAGCCTCTCCTGCTTTTAATGCCATGACAGGTAGTTCAACTGCCCAAAGGAAAACTGGGTTCTTACCCTACGTTTTATTTCTAGATCTTAACTATCAAATCCATTTATCTCCACATCCTTAACTAATTGCCATTACTTTTCATCCGGATTCATCATTCCAACAGTTCCTCTTTACTCAAGCTCACTACACAACCCATTGTGTGCACTGCAGTCAAAGCTTTCTTTCAGGAATCAATTTCCAGGTGTTACTCATTCAAAAAATTCACTGACTTCCTGTCATACTCCTTACAGCTAGGGATGTTTAATACTTCCCCCCACTCATCTGACACACTCCACACATTTCTCAGTTTGGGTACCTGTCACATTTTATCTTCCATGCCTTTATGTATTGCCAAGGGCTGCTCTGGTTGACCGCTTTTCTGTTAGTCTATCTCCTGAACATTTAAGATGTTAGCCTAGTAGTAAACTGTAAACTGGATGTTAAGCACTCATCCTTTGTATTTCCACAGTACTCTTCCTTCCCAGTTCCCACATCTGTTACCAGGCTGATAGTCAGGGTCAGTGTATGTTATTGTATAGCAAAAATATGTAACTAGGCACTAGGTAAGGTTTTGGATAAATAAATGGGAACCCACTTAATCCAAGGGGAAACGAGGGAGAGGGAAACAAATAATTCAAGGAATTATTTGCTTTGTGGGCTTAAGAAAGAGTGGTGTGCCTGTAAGCAGCAGCCTAGGAAGCCACGGTGGGGACCAGGGATCACAGTTCGAGTCCTGTTCGGAGCAACATAGTGAGACCTAGTTCCAAAAAAGTAGCTGGGCTTGGTGGCGCATGCCTATAATCACAGCCACCTGGGAAGCTGAGGCTGGGGACTGTTTGAGTTTGTGGTACCCCAAGCAACTTGAGCCTAAGGTTTCACGGGCAAAAATAGCGAGACCTAGTTTAAAATAAAAACATAAACTGCCTCCCTAATGATTCTCCTTTTGTGGTTATCCATTTCTGTCCCATTCCATCCAGTGACTTTTAAAATATTCCATTATAACTCTTCTGCCTCATTTTCAGGTGTTTCCATAACCTACAAAGACCACAGACCCCTGCTGTTATCATTCATACTGTCCCAGCACATCCTGTGTCTTGCTTTGTGATTGTCCTGATGTTTGAGATTGTGGTGCAGTAAACATCAGTTTGCTGGTTACCTGAGGGAAAAAGCAAGATAATGAATAGTTCAAATGATCTCAAGTAATTTGGCCCAGAGCTCAGATTCTGTAACTGTCAATGGATATATCTGGAATCATCTCTGAACACTGCCCCTGTGGAAGCTGCCACATTACTCACCTCATCTCTTTCCTATCACAGGCTTGGGCTCCAACATCTTCCGCCTGCTGGACAGCCTGCGGGCCCTTTCAGGCCAGGCTGGATGCCGCCTCCGTGCCCTGCATCTCAGTGACCTGTTCTCACCACTGCCCATTCTGGAGCTGACACGTGCCATTGTTCGAGCCCTGCCCCTGCTGAGGGTCCTCTCAATTCGTGTTGACCACCCCAGCCAGAGAGACAACCCTGCTGTGCCAGGGAATGCAGGGACCCCTAACCACATAATTGGGGATGAGGAAATACCAGGTGAAGCATTATGCAAGCTTCTATGCATGTATTTCCACACCGATGTGCAAATGCAAGAGACCTCTAATGCAGGCCTGCCATCATATTCCTGGTTTACTTACAATTTATCCCCTTTAGAGGCTGAGCTGGACAGGGCCCAGACCATAGCCCAATAGGGAATGAAAAGGTAGGTTAGTCTCCAGAAAAGAAGCTTGAATTTAAGAACAGCTATAAGGAGCTGGGCATGGTGGCTCATGCCTGTAAGCCTATATAGTGATTGGGACTGGGGATCATGGTTTGAGTCCTGCTCAGGGCAACACGGCGGGAACTAGTACCCAAAAAATAGCTGGTGTGGTGGCGCATGCCTGTAATCCCAGCTACCTGGGAAACTGAGGCTGGGGATTGCTTGAGTCTGGTACCCCAGGCAACGTGAGCCTGCGGTTCCATGGGCAAAAATAGCGAGACCTAGTCTCAAAAAAAAAAAAAAACAAACCAGCTCTAAGATTTAGAACAGAGTAACTATCTGCTATAGGTTCCCTTAGTTCCTGTATGACTCCCATCCCTACTCTGCATACTCATATTCGCTTTTGGTCTGGTCTACCTTAGCTAAAAGCTCTAAAAAGGCAAAGACTGTTACTTAGCACTTTTTCCTGAACCTAGCATAGTACCTAGTATATAATAGTCAGGGACAAATAGATAAAATGTTTTTAGTGAATCTCTTAGGATAAAGCCAGTCACGATGGCGTGTGCCTGTAAGCTTCAGCCTATGAAGTGGCTGGGGCTAGAGATTGCAGTTCAAATCCCACTTGGGGCAACACAGTGATATCTAGTCCCAAAAAATAGCTGGGTGTGGTGGTGCATGCCTATAATCCCAGTTACCTGGGAAGCTGAGGCTGGGGATTGCTTGAGTCCATGGTACCCCAGGCAACGTGAGCCTGCAGTTTCACGGGCAAAAATAGTGAGACCTAGTCTCCAAAAAAAAAAAAAAAAAGAATAAGCTGAGACCTACAATGGGAAGTAGAAATGGCCAGCTGGAATCTTCTCTTCTACCATATCCAGAAAACTGCCTGGAACAGCTGGAGATGGGGTTTCCACGGGGAGCCCAGCCAGCCCCACTGCTCTGTTCTGTACTGAAGGCCTCAGGTTCTCTGCAGCAGCTGTCCCTGGATAGCGCCACTTTTGCCTCTCCCCAGGACTTTGGGCTCGTGTTACAGACCCTCAAAGGTAGGACCCAGCTAGAATAGTTAAGGGGAGAGGGTAGGGGGGACCTTGTATTGTTCTTTGGGAAAGCTAAGGCCCATTCTGCCCCCCATCCAGAGTACAACCTAGCCCTGAAGAGGCTGAGCTTCCACGACATGAATCTGGCTGACTGTCAGAGTGAGGTGCTCTTTTTGCTACAGAACCTGACTCTTCAAGGTAAATTCTTTATCTAGAATCTGGGGTATTTCCTGGGCCCACATTTTGGTGACTAAGTTACTAAGTCTTATGTTGTCAACTATAAAATGGTTATAAAATTAGCATGGTCTTTATCCTAAAAGGTTCCAAACTTAAGTCCTCCATTAAACTTGGTAAATTACTCTTTTAGAGTGCATCACCCCAAAATTTCTACCCCTCAATGGCTGATAGACAGGATGGCGGAGAGACAGATTGTGACAAGGATCCCCTAATGAATTCTGGTCCCCACCCTGTATAGAAGTGAATGGAAAACTGTTCCTATAGAGAACCTCCCTACAAGTGGACCCCTAGGCTCAGTCTCTGGTTTGAATTCTGATTTAGTTCTAGCCTTGCTTGGGATCTTGGATAAATGTCTTTCCTTTTTCAGAGCCTCTTGCTAATGTTAACTGGGGCAGGAGGGGCAGCACTGGTCCTAATGTAGCCACTAGAATCTATTCCAATTTCTCTTGACAGAGATTACCTTCTCCTTCTGTCGTCTGTTTGAGAAGCGCCCAGCCCAATTCCTGCCTGAGATGGTTGCTGCTATGAAGGGAAACTCCACACTGAAGGGCCTTCGGCTGCCAGGGAACCGCCTGGGTGGGGGCAGGACCCTGGGGAGGGAGAAAGGGAAGGAGCTAGTCCTTTGACCTAGAAAAAGTGGGTGAAGGCATAGACCTCTCCATTGGGAACATGGGTTTAGAATAGTGTGCTGGGGCTTTGGGAGGCTGGGCTTCTCCCCAACTAGAACTGGTTTGAGGTGTCTTTGTTCCTGTTCTTGGGATGGAAGTGACAGGCATTTCTCCCCTTCTCCAGGGAATGCTGGCCTACTGGCCCTGGCAGATGTTTTCTCAGAGGATTCATCCTCCTCTCTGTGTCAGCTGGATATCAGGTACATGTGGGAAGGTGGGGAACAGGGATGGAGCTGCAGGGATATAGACCAGGGGATAGTTGCTTCCTGAGTATCTAATCCATCTCACCCCTACCAGTTCAAACTGCATCAAGCCAGATGGGCTTCTGGAATTCGCCAAGCGGCTGGAGCGCTGGGGCCGTGGAGCCTTTGGTCACCTGCGCCTCTTCCAGAACTGGCTGGATCAGGATGCAGTCACAGCCAGGGAAGCCATCCGGCGACTCCGAGCCACATGCCATGTGGTTAGCGACTCGTGGGACTCATCCCAGGCCTTTGCAGATTATGTCAGCACCATGTGATGGAGCCCATGCCTCACAGGCCCATGCTCAGTACCGTCAGCTTGCAAGGGCTGAGGCATGGGCTGCCCAGAACTCCCAACCACCAATTCTTTCTCTTTCTGCCCCTTCTTTTCTTTTTTTCCTTCTTTCCTTGTACTGAGGTCCTGGAGGCCTTGATGGGGTCCAGCAAAGGCATTCATTCCCACAGCAGGGTTTACCCTTGGGCCCTTTATCCAATACTGTGGGAACCCTGGGCCAGGAGGCTACAGTGGTCATCCGTCACTGAAGACAGCCTTTCTCCCCCTGCCCCAGGGTTCCTGCTTTCCTTCCTCAAGCAGGTACCCAGGCTTTAAAGAGTACAGAAGTGCCCCCTACCAGGTCTCTTCTGTGCTGGGCTCACCATGCTGCTCCCAGGCCTCAGTCCCTTTCATACCTTTATTCCTTGCTTTTTTTTAACCAAAAAAGTTTTTCTTATAAAATAAATTTTGGGCCAACATCACACAGCCCTCCTTGATGGTTTTTCTCCCAGAGAACAAACAAAATTCATCAGGACCTTAAGCAGCATAGAGCTGTTCCCCCAGCCCCTTCCTCTAACAGCTATACCCAGCTCAGCTGGTTATCATTGGAGACCTCGCTGATCCTCATGGGAACGCTGGTGGAAGACAAAGGTGATGGCAGTAGAGGCAGCATCCCAGGCAGCCTGGAGTACCTCATCCTTGAGCCCCCGTTTATCAGTGCTATGGTTCCACTGAGCCAGGTCTGAGGTGCAGTCAGAACCATCAGGGGGGGCCCAAACCTGGTGGTTGTTGACACAACGACGGCAGCGCAACCTGGGGCAGAGGACAAAGCTGTGGTCACTACAAAACCCCGTTTCCACGTTGTACAGGGAGTTCAGAGATAATGCCAAGGGATTCCA
Organism: Uropsilus gracilis; assembly: GCA_004024945.1. Lineage (NCBI taxonomy): Eukaryota > Metazoa > Chordata > Mammalia > Eulipotyphla > Talpidae > Uropsilus > Uropsilus gracilis. The sequence goes on from PVHY01008955.1 coordinate 30,435, forward strand.
CCCACCTGTCGTGTGTATCACTGAGGCTAGTCTCATCCAGAGTAAAGAGCTCCTTCAGTTCTCCCAGAGAGAAGTGCCGTTCCACATCCTGCTCCTCATCTACCACACAGCTGCTCAGTGCCTTCTTGTGGCTCTGGCGCTGAAAGATCTTCTCCTCAATGGTTCCTGCCTGAGGGAAGTAAGGCCAAGGGATATAGGCCTGAATCATTTCCATACATAGGGGGTAGAAAAACCCAGGGGTTGAATCAATAGCTCCTTGAGAAGGGGAGACGAATGAAAAGTAAAAGCCCTGCAGCTATATGCCTACTCAGCTTAGCCATTTCCCCAGTCTGTTTTAATGGGAATTACGAATATTCACACACACAGGACATCTACATCAACAGTACTTTTCAGGGACTGGCTAAATTCCTTCAGGGTGAGCTGAGACTTGCCTGCAGCAGTTTCACCATATCAGTGCCAGACCCACACCAAACATAGAATCAAATATGATTCCCTACTTCTGAGCTCAGAAACAAGTGGCAGAGGTGAGCATAAGCCAAACTAGTACAATAATAGAAGTCTTTACAGGGTAATTGGGGGCCCACAAGAAGGATGATAAAAAAAAATCTTGAAAAGTTTGAAAGTAAAGATTCTCTTGAACCTAATCTTGAAAGATGAAATGGTTTATAAGGTAGTAGAGAAGTTAGTTCCAGCCCTATGGAAGACTATGAGTTCAGTCCATCTAGCAAATAGTGGAACTGTAGTTAAAGAGTTGGACTAAGAAAGGCAACAGACCCATACTGGAGAATCTAGAATGCCAGGCAAAAGAGACTGGTCTTGTCTTCAAAGGTGACATAAAGCAATCTCAGAATTTTTGGAAAGCTCATCATCGAAGTTGTACATAAAGAATGGGTTTGGAAAAGACCTAGAGAATCTGGAAGGTAGGCCACACACGGTGGCTCATGCCTGTAAGCTTCAGCCTATGAAGCGGCCGGGGCTAGGGATCGCGGTTCAAGTCCCACATGGGGCCTGTAGCGAGACCTAGTTCCAAAAAAAATAGCTGGGCGTGGTGGTGCACGCCTGTAACCCCAGCTACCTGGGAAACTGAGGCTGGGGATTGCTTGAGTCTGTGGTACCCCGGGCAACGAGAACCTGCGGTTCCACAGGCAAAAATAGCGAGACCTAGTCTCAAAAAAAAAAAAAGAATCCGGAAGTTGCTTCAATATTCAAGGGAGAGACAACTATGACTTTAGCATGGAATGAAGAGGATTACACAGAAGACATCGCAAGGAAAAAAAACGACAATTTGCAGAAATTTAATAGGAGAATGCTCCAGTAAAAGATTCCCCAGAATTAGGTTGGGTAGATAATGGAGCCATTAAATGTCAGAAGTGGGAAGAGTTTAGTCATGATGTATCTGAAGTGCTCATAAGTCACTCAAGTGGAAATAAAATAATGATGGAAACTACAGGTTTAGAATTCAGATAAGCTCTGGGCTAGAAATTTAGTTAAGAGATTTGTCAACATAATGAGTGGTTGTAACCAGAGGGGAGTTTCAAAAGATAAGGCAAAAAAAAATGTAGTAGTACATTGTGTCAGATACAAAAAGAGGAAAAATCAAGTCTTTTAGCAATCAGACAACCGTACATTTGAAAGCAGGTTCAATAACACAAGCGATCTGATGAATGAGATGAGGCAAGATTAATCTTTAGCCTTTGGGAAAATTTGACAGCAAGTATGAATGGAAAGTAACTAAAGGTGGTGGCTATATCAGAGATAAATTTCTCCAGAGAAAGTAGAAAAATTGTTTTGTTTTACCCACCCCTGAGAAATTGTGTTTTTTGTTTGTTTTTTTAAGACCAGGTCTCACTATTTTTGCCCATGGAACCTCAGGCTCACGTTGCCTGAGGTACCACAGACTCAAGCAATCCCCAGCCTCAGCTTCCCAGGTAGCTGGGATTACAGGCACGCACCACCACACTCAGCTATTTTTTTGGAACTTCACTATGTTGCCCCGAGCGGAACTCGAACCGTGATCCCCAGTTCCAGCTGCGCTCCATAAGCTAACGCTTGCAGGCACACGCCACCATGCCTAGCTACTGAGAAATTGTTTTTAAGGTGAGAGCTATTTGAACATGTCCAATGACTTCAGAGGAATAAAGGAGGACATGATTAAGAAAGGAAAGGATGGAAATAGGTCTGATCAGAGCTGGGATGAGTCTCATAGAGGAATGGAATGATCTTGCTCTGAGATGGGAAGAGAAGAGCAGGAGTAGAAACTAGTATAAGACAGGAAAATGAGAGAAATTAAGCTGGATAGTCAACATTTTCTTTCTGAAGTAGAAGATAAGATCTCTGTATTAAGAATAAGAGACAGAATTAGGAAACTTGAGGGAAATGGTAAAGGTTTGAAGTGGTTGTTGAAGGAAATGAGATATAGCCCAGCCTAAAATGGAGACTATGACTCTATGGAAGTGACAGCCTATAAATGCAAATTGTAACTGACGAAGCTGAGAACATCTGTAGCAACCCTAGTGAAGTAGTCTTCAGGAAAGAGCAGCCAACAGGATGCACAGCGAGGACTGCACTGAGGACTGCACTGAACAGAAAAGGAAGTCAAGCCAGATTTGGGGGTGGAGGGTACTAAAAGCACATTAGGTTGAAGCAGATTGTTGTAGGAATAAGAAAGCTGGAGGGACAGGAGGGATAGAGCACTAAAGTTTTGCATGGTGTATAGTTTGGGTCCTGTTCTAGTTTGGGCTTTGGGGATAATTAGCTGGGTTAGGACAGTTAAGGAGGTCATTAGAGATGAAGTCTAGGAAACATCAAAAATTCAGTGTTAGATAATGGCACAATTATCCATCAGTCAGGATGACAGCTGGATTTGTGAAAGAAGTAAGAGTGAGTTGGTATCCAAAGTCCAAGTCATTAATTAGAAGAGCAGA